>ML855157.1:11213-39674 GCA_009831015.1 Picea engelmannii | reverse complement strand
TTTTTTTTATACACCACAATGGTAAGGAAGAAAGGTAAAATTATGAGTGTTTATTCTCTATAATATTAGCCACTAGTTTCCACAAAAATGTATGCGTTCCCACAAATTAACTAGTGGCTAACGAAAGGATTATAATGAACCATTGTATTGCTACATTAAAAGGCGTTAATCAAAGTCTGATTTTTCAAAAATGATTGAAGGTAACATTTCAAACATAAAGTAATCTTAGGATCTCTTTTCTAAACGAAAAGATATTATATTACTCCATTTAAAAAGGAACTAATAAAGCTAAGGCAAGTCGTCTCAAAATAATTAGTGAATTAAAATATCAAATATTCTTAAAATCTCAAGTGGAAGAAAAGGTGAATTTGATGTTATTTCATGGGACTTTCACATTTTATGTTCCCATTTATTATAACAACATTTAATATCAAGGAAGTAGAAGTTTTTAAAAATATGTATTTTTTATTTTTTATTTTTTATTTTTTATTAAAATGAAGAATATTTATTTAGACAAGTTTTAAACTAAGTTTATCCACCATACTAAAAACATTTTCGAGCTTTGATTACATGGTTTTTTACTTAATCATGACACCGTTTGTTTGAGGAGACGAGGATATGAGTACACGATTTTAAACAATATTATTATTTTATTTTAGCAACCAATATTATTATTTTATTTTATTTTAGCAACCAATATTATTAAACAATATTATTATTTTATTTTAAACAGTATTAAACAATATATGATTACAAGGATTTTTACTTCCTCTGGACACCATTTGTTCGAGGAGACGAGGATATGAGTACAAGATTTTAAACAATATTAATGAAAGGGGTTATTGAAGAAAAACACATTATCATTGTTATTGCTTTAAACAAAATTGAAAATTTCATTAATGCTTTGTTGGCGAAAAAAATACAAATTTCGAAGCCAAACATAATAAGAAGCTATTTTTTAACAAAAAAAAATATTAAGTTAAAAATCTACAATTTTTTTATTGGTGGCTATGTTCAAACCCTGATTTGATATGTATTCTTTGGTCGAAAATATTGACATCATTATAGCTTGGACATGGATGGAAGCATTAAGTACTTTCACTTAGATTTGAAAAAAAAAAACATTTTGCATTCTAAGTATGTAGGTTTCCACAGTTAGTCATATTGCTAGAAAATTTTCTGGATAAAAATTGTGTAGAAGGTTTTGAAACATCCAATGTTTCGAGTAGACACTCCACCCATCATCAAGGACAAATGCAACTAATATGTTCGAAAATAGTGTTGATGTTTATATTTATAGAAGAAGATTGGTAAGTAATCGTTGAAGAGAGGCAGGTGGATTGTGTATAGATATGAATAAAGAATTAGAAATAGCTATTGAGTTCAGGTGATAAAGTGTTAATGAAGCTAATATAGTATTAATATATAGTATTTAATTAAGATGATGACTTATAATGATATTAATAGGATAAAGCGTAGTTGTTGAGATTTAAGTGAAAAAATATATTAATGAGAAGAATCAAGTTTTGAATTACGATATTAAAGTGAGTTGTTGAAGTGTAAGATTTAATATATTGAGTATGGGATAATAATAAAAAATAAATAAAGTAATTAGGTTAAAAGGAGAAAACAATGAGATAAGAGGATTGTAGATAGATGAAGAGTAATGATGAAAATAGAGGAACAATTAATTGCGAGGAAAAAATCTTAGAAGGATAGAAAAATGAAGGAGACTAGGAGACGATTGAAATCTAAATAGAGGAAGCTTAATGATTCAAGGGATGAATGGTGGGTTTCCAGGATTGGCTAAGTTTGTAGCCATGTTTGCGATTAAAGACACTCTTTTTCAACATATTAGCTGCATTTTCCCCTGATGATGGGTGGAGTGTCCGCTTGAAACGTTAAAAGTTTCAAAATCTTCTACACAGTTTTTATCCAGAAAATTTTCTATCAATTTTGCATTCTTCCATAACAAAATAAAGATAACATTGCAAGGCCTTATAGCGAAGTTCTACATAGAATTTCCCACATTAAAACAGATAAAATATGTATCATATGAGATCCTTAAAAAAATATTGAAGTTCACGACAAAAGAAACAAGAACTCTAAGAAAAATAGAAAAAGACATAACATAAAATCAAGGAACAACTCGTTGACAAAGAAGCATTAACAAATCTAGTGGAGTCAAAAACACTTACAAAAGTCAAAGCACAAATTGTAGGTAGAGAAACCCTCATAGATGAAATTGGAGTGGAAAAGCTAAGTATCACCAATGATGAAATTTTGTCTATTGTTAAAGAAGTCGAGCAATCAATTGACCACACTTACAAATAAAATTACAATTAAAGATCCATTTTCCACCATTGAAAAAATTGTATCTCAACCTAAAAGTATTGGGAAATAAGTGAATACCAAAGACTTTGTTTACAAATTCAATATCTCAAAAGTAAGTTAAACTATTAGACCTATCATCACCCTAAACACAAAAATTGTTGCATGGAGTAATCAATATATAAACATTATCCAAAATAAAAACTCATTCCACATTCCTAAATATTGAGATGTTGATTGACTTATTTCTAAAGGTATATTGAGAATCACAATCAAAGAAGCCCTAATAAAATATCTCATCATATAATGCCAGAAATAATCAATTTGGAGTGGATTGAACCCTCCATAACACGACAATATTGTTCAAAACTTCGAAGATCTCACTGTTTTGTTTCCTCAATGAGCACACCATCCAAAGTAGCAAAAGAAGTATAAGTGGGAACGAAAACATAACTTCTCCTAATTATTCTTTGAGGACAAAGCATCTTTGAAAGAAAAGACAAAATATATATATATATATATATAAACCACCAAAAGTTGCAACCCTTCAACCTCATTACTAGTGAATAAATACTTATAACATCACAAAAGCTCTTATTATTAATTAATTATATTCATATTATTAGATTATATTATATGGATTTATCTTTCTGCTCTTATTTGGATTGAATGTTTATTTAGTTATCAAACATAGTTGTTCATAACATGGGTTGTTTGTAATTATTGAGGTCTCTTAGTGGAACCTTAATCTGAGGGGTGGTATCTTTATGAAGCACCCACTAACACCAATATGGTCCACAACCAATCACTAATTGTGTACAATACATGGAATTTAAGGCCCATTTTGATTACTATATGAAGTATGACAAAAAAATGTTGTAGGTTGGTATACACTTTTCTCTATCATCCCAGTTGTTCTTAAAGGTGATGTGTCACTATCTTATGAGAGTATTATCACTAGTTGTGTACAATACATGGAATTTAAGGTCCATTTTGATTACTATATGAAGTATGACAAAAAAATATTTGTTGTAGGTTGGTATACACTTTTCTCTATCATCCCAATTGCTCTTAAAGGTGATGTGTCTACTATCTTATGAAAGTACTGCATTGAATCCAAACTCAAAAGTATCCCATGCAACGAGGAAGATCCTAGAGAAATCAAGAGCATCTAACATAAAAGCATAAGCACGGGTTTCTAAAAACTATAAAATGCTTGTTTGAGAAGCAAGGGTTTTCTAAAAACTATAAAATGTTTGAGAGTATTGCATTGATTCAAAACTCAAAAGTATCCCATGCAACGAGGAAGATCCTAGAGAAATCAAGAGCATCTAACATAAAAGCATAAGCACAAGTTTTCTAAAAACTATAAAATGCTTGTTTGAGAAGCAAGGGTTTTCTAAAAACTATAAAATGTTTGTTTGGTCTCAAGTAATCAACTAAAAACATCCTTCTTTAGTTGGTCAATGCATAAACAATGGTGGATAAATTTCTCATGAATTTGTGATAGCCCTATTAAATGTAATAATCCATGAATCTTCCTAAGGGTCCAACCCATTAGCCATTCTTGATGACTTTAGTTTACAAGATTGGTGTGGACACCCTCTTTACAGGCAATATGACCAAGGTGTTCCAAGCAAGTCTTTGCAATCCATAGTCATATTCTTTGGTTTAAAGCTTATGTTCTAAAGTGGCTATTACAACATCCAAATGTTCCAAGTGGTCTGTCAATGTCATACTTATACTATAGATGAGTTGTCATCAAAGAAGACAAGGAAAAATTCACACAAATACTTATTGAACACTTTGTTCATTATGTTTAAAGCTTATTTTCTATTGGTATTAAAGTTGAATATGGATCTGATAATACCTAGAATAGAGGTCAATATTAGAGAAGATCTTAGCTCCATGTAGTTCATCCATCAAATTATTGACTTGGGGCTTGGACAACTATTTTAAGTGGTTTAACTGAATTGTTTAGAATCAATAGAAAGATTATAAGAGCCATCTTTTCATAGTCAAGACAATAGGAGCAACATATAAGTGATTAGTAGAAGTGGTGTTCCCTGCTTCCAAGGGTTCCTCCACAAGCTTTTCAATTGCAAAGTTATGAAAGTGGTTACAGTTCTGAATTTGAACCATGTGGAACCTTTAGTGAAGTTAAGCTCAACAACATGTTTCATGACCTTGTCTAGTGGGAGTTACAGGAGCATTTCTTGAAAGTCCACATAAATCATTCTTAAGCAATGTAGAGAGGCCTATAATAGAGTACAAGAAGACATGATTCCAAGATGGCATTTAGAAAAAAATTCTTGCATCTAGAATCAATGGCTTGGTTCTTTTACCGGGTAATGCTTTGACAACATAACATATACACAATAATTTTATTGAAAGAAGACAAATTTTCTAGTGATTAGTGGAGTACATCCCAAACATATATAGTCATTAAATATCTAAGACAATATCGACTCCATTAATGTTTGTAACTGTATAGTTGTCCATGCCAACTCCATTAATGTTTGTAACTGTATAGTTGTCCATGCCAACTCCATTAATGTTTGTAACTGTATAGTTGTCCATGCCAACTCCATTAATGTTTGTAACTGTATAGTTGTCCATGCCAACTCCATTAATGTTTGTAACTGTATAGTTGTCCATGCCAACTCCATTAATGTTTGTAACTGTATAGTTGTCCATGCCAACAAGGCCTTCCTTCATTGATGAGTTTGACAAAGTGTCAAGTCATCCACTAGAGTTTCATTCTCACCATGGTTGACCCCACACAAATGTAATATCAAAATGGGATCAGGTTAGGTTCATGTCCTAAGCAAATTTGGTAGAATAGATATCCCTCAAAGTTGACACCTAAGCCAAACAAAGTTTGTGGTGTGCACTACAATTCCTTGCCTTGAGCCATGTTTCTCGAAGTGACTTCCAAAATAAATAAGTATCCTAAAGAGTATAATGCCACTATAAGTTCCACATTATGTACTACTTCTTCACATTGAATATGTTTATAGCTTGGAATGTTGATGGGGAAGAGTTCAAAAGAATTGAGATGGAGGATTAATCTTTCAACTAGTTTCTTATCTAAGATGTTGAGTGTATTATTGGGATCAATCATGACTAGGACAATGGTTTTTAATGGAGAAAAAATATTAGAAGAATCAATACAACCAAGCTCAATCACTTCAACAAGGAATAACAAAAGTTTGCTTATCTCTATTGGTGGAGGGGATTTATACTCTGACACAAAATTTATATCCAAATACTTGGGTGCAATATTCCGATCATGTTTAGATTCTATGTCAAAATCACATAAAATCCTTAGCATATGTAGTTTCCAAGGGATATAAACATAGCCTTTAGACCAAAACTAGGACCACTTGCAGCATGGATTTGGGTTTGGGAGGGTTCAAGAATGGTTAGTTGGCTAGAGTTTATAGAACGTAAAATTATATCCTACCTTCTTCCTTAGCCTTCTTATTGGATGCATACACACCACTTGAAGAGAATATCCTCTTTTCAGTAGCTTCAACAAGGTTTTATGATATGATAGTGACAATAATGGCTTTATCTAAAGAATCAAGTTCAAACAAACTTACCTCTAATATGATTTATAACCTTAGGTTCAATATGCAGATGTTTTGCACTGGGTCAAGAGGCATTCCGCGTTAAATTTCAATACTCGGAAGCTTTATGAGTATTATTCAATGGACATGCGTGTACTTCTTTAAAAGGAGGGAAAGGTCTTGAGCTCATGCAAGTAAGGTCCCGATTGTATTGGTAAACTAGCTAGTAAGATCCTAGTTAACCCAACTAGTAAGGCTCTGAAAGGTCAACCCTACAAGGAAGGTCCTTATCAACACTAATTACACAAAGCCAACCCTACATATATGATCCTTATCAAGCCTTACCTAACAATGTCAAATGTTCAACTCAAAAATAGCTAATGAAGTGAAGTCAACTCGAAAATGTTTTGCAACAAGTGCGTAAATTGAGCATTGTAGCATGTGTCGTAATTTCAATCAACTCATGGGGTTGACATTTCTTCTTCCTATCATACCTTCATCCTCCCCAAGGTGAGCTATATGTGAAGAGTCGTGTTCCCACTATAACAATTCATATTCATTTTGCAAATGGGGATGACCCCAATTCTGGCTTTGTTTTAGATTTGCAAATTAACACAACTTCCAAAGAAAATTATTTTTAACCTACCATCCAAATCTCCCTTTGTCATATATTCATTATGGGATTTTTTAACAATTTTCTCTCATCAAACTCCCTTGTGAGTCTTGGTGTTTGCATCCTCATTTCATTGTTTGTTGATATCCCAATCCCAACTTTGATACCACCTTGTAACATCCTATATGCAAAATCACACAACTATTTGCAAAAAATACTAGTGTAATTGAAAATAGTAGCAAAGATATGGTATAAGTAAGCTCAAAATCATTGAAGAAGGGCCAAAAGCATAATAAATATTAGGTGGCAACCACACATTGAGTGGAATGCACTTGGAAATCTGAATGTTTGAAGGAAGAACTCTCCAATGAAAACTATGATGATTAAATAAATGAAAACTATGATGATTAAATAAGTGAAGTGATAGAGTGCCAAAAAGAAGGTGGTAACTCCTTGTTTATATAAAAGAGAGTGTGAAACCCACATTTACCACGACTAGTTCTAATTAATCAAAAGAGAAACTTTAAGTCCTTACTTCATGAACAGTTCTTTAATAATCATTTAAATATAATTCCATAAACACTTTAGATGAGGTTGTTACAAAATTATATGCTTATACATAAAATCGTTCATGTACATGAATTTTATTTGCAAAACAAAAATGTTGCATTTAGATGAGAACATACAAACTAAACATACAAACATACATAGGGAGTAACCTTGGGCTTGTTAATAGTTTTAGTACATTGATCAAGCCTTTCCCATTCCTTCGCTCATTTTGCAGCAATCTTAGTGAAGATCATGATTGACCAATAATACATATTTAGTTTTATAGAAACATTGTGGCTACCCTTAGAAATTACAACTAGAGATTGAACAACTTGCATACAAGCTTGATATAACCACAAGGGGGTCCATTTAGAAACCCGTGATTAATTGAGACATTAATACCACATAATGGCTACAAAATATAGACATTGCTTAGCTCGGTCTATTAAAAACTTAAAAAGAACTAGTTATTAGGGCTAGTTCACATCTTTCAAAGCTAGGTGACAGTTTTAAGGTTCAATTGTGAATTTAAGGTTTAAACAAAATGTCAACTTGGACCAAGGAAATGGCATGCGCATACAAAGAAATTATCTCTTCTCAGCATTATTAACTTTAACCAATTTTTATCACTTTGGAAGAATGATGTATGCAACATAATGCAATCTCAATCTCAGGGAAAATTTACTTATCATCAAAAACCCCCTACATACCATGATTGATGTATTGAGAACCTAGCCTTGCATGTAGGGGATACAAGGGGCTGGTCACTAACAGTATACAAAGACTGCAAAGAATTTGTGCAATGCTGGATTGGTTAGACATTACAATGTGCATCCTGGAGTATCACTGAAAATCCTGAAGCATTGCATCATTTTTCATACAAATCTCACTGCTTACAATGACCTATTTTACAGATGCCCAAAATGCTCCGCTACAACTCAAATATTTTCATCACCTACTTTGTTTTTTATTCAATGAATGAGTCCGGGCATTACCAGTGGAAGATTCATCCACCTCACTTGCATCAGAGGATAATTGACTGTTAAGTACTTCCATGACATTACCTGAAGGACACATGTGCTCATCCGTCTCAGGAGAAGTTTGGCAGAAGCATTCAGGCCATGGATTTGTATAAAATGACTCGGGATGAACCCTCTTGCGTGGACCACCAAATGGTGTCTTCTGCATTATCATCCTTACTGAAGCTTCAAAGTTTTGAGAATGGGTCCTCTCACGTTCTATAAATATGGGAGCCAATGCTTTTCTGTCAGGTTGAATAGTGGAGCGAAAGCCATAGTACAGACGATGTCCCATTAGGTTATTGGCAAAGTTGCTTGGCCCATCATATGTTGGCATGAATATGTCAGATAGAAGGCTGACCATGTAATCCACTGCTGGACCTAGCAATCCTCTTCCATCTGCATTCACCGCTGCTAAATCCTCTGCAGAGGCCACAATGCTCCGATTCTCAAGGCGAGGGAACAAAGTACGCAAGGGTTTCATGAAGCGCTTGCCACCAAAAATTTGACCAGCAGCCAGATATATGCGAGTGGAGTTACCGAAGCCCATAGCATGAAGGATAAGGCCAACCTGTACACTTTACATGATATATCAGATACATCATAAATGTATAGAAACTTGTATTATGAACTAAAATTCTTCAACTTTGTCCATTATTTATGCCTGGATCAGATAATGCAGATTCTATGAGCTAAGAATAACCAAAATCCATTTGAACCGGGATTGGGATCTTCCAAAGAAATATAGATTCTCTTGACATTGAAGCCAAGGCAGATACTTATTGATGTAATTTGCATGACGTACTCTCCTTCGTTCTTTAATGAAAAATAAGAAATATTTTCAAAGTAAATAAATAAATCTATAACTCAAACCTCCTTATCTCCACTCAAATAATTGTTGGGATTGAAGAAAAGTTAGAAGGTTTTGACAGAATCTGTCCCAGGCCTTTTTGATGATAAAGTTCAGAGCACGTGATATGTTCAAGTAAGTTGCAGGCTGAAAATTCACAGAACACAGGCAATATGAGCACATTGTTCCTGTTCATTACCAATAAATTGAAGAGGGTAACAAAGTTGGTTTTATGCACTCTGTAAATACAGGAAGATGTTTATGCCATATGGTGCTCTACATTCTGTACCGGTATAGGAGGTAGAGTGTCCTCTTGTTGTAATAAGGAAGACTTTGAGAAAATTTCAGAATGAGATGGAATGGAAACGAGTTATTCAAATGTCAAAGTGGAAGCTGAGAAAGGGCCAAGGGAAAACCATGGGAACCTACTACATGTTATTCAAATGCTCTTACCAAAGAGTGAAGAATAGAAGAGCAGAGAATAGAGATTTCATCACAGATTTTGTTAGATTTAAGTCCGTGGCATGTGCCAGATACGGGGTTGCCACTAAAGGGCCTGTAATAAGGAAGACTTTGAGAAAACTTCAGAATGAGATGGAATGAAAACGAGTTATTCAAATGTCAAAGTGGAAGCTGAGAAAGGGCCAAGGTAAAACCATGGGAACCTACTACATGTTATTCAAATGCTCTTTCCAAAGAGTGAAGAATATAACAGCAGAGAATAGAGATTTCATCACAGATTTGGTTAGATTTCAGTCCACAGCATGTGCCAGATATGGTGTTGCTGCTGAAGGGCCTGTAGGCTACAGTTACCTTGATTTTCGAAAGTTTCATGGTGCTGGAAACTCTATTCTTATCCAAGACTATGCCTGAAGGTGCCTGTGATTGTCTTAGTTGCACCTATTGTCTAGAAGAAGGTGATGCCTACACATTCAGGTTGAAGCTAAAACAGTCCAAGCAAAGGTTGGTTTCATATATCTCCCATACAAGTAGAGAGAAAGTATTCATAATATCCATTCTGTCATCCTTGAATTTCAGATATTAGATCACTTTTCTGAGGCATGGGGAATGCACTAGACGTATATAGGGAGAGTGAGTAAAAGAATTTCATTATCAGCAGATGTGTTTTGTTTGACTGGGAACTAGTTGGCTGAGGATTGATCCAGCAACTTGCGAGTCATCTTAGAATAGATCTTGAAGTGCACCGTTGAAATTGCTGAAATTAAAATGTGCTGTGAATGGACAGGACAGCAAAGGAAGGAGTTAACAGAAAGCCAAGGGCGAGTTGATGGGGGAATACTTCTATTTTGGCCATTTAAAGGAGAGCTCACCTCACACACAGATCTAGAGATATGCACCTACTAGACCACTGGTAGTTACAGGCCTATTTGGGGAAAGAGGATAATAGTGCAGCAGTGTTGGCACTGTGTCCAGTTAAATCAACAGTTCGCCCTCCATATTTGGCAACATGCAAAGCTTGGCTTGTACAAGAAGATGGCACACTTCCCAGGAGGGTCTTATTCCTTTTCTCAATTAGTTGAGTCATGCAGAATGTGGAGCAGAGCTTATTTTCAGTTCATGGCTAATTATAACTTGGCCATGCATTCATGCACAGTTAATTTCTAATCTGAGCAACAAAATGGGTGCACAGCTTGGAATCAGTGAGTATATTTTGTGTTTGAGTGCTTCCTTATTCCCTAGTTTCTGGAAACAATTCATTTGCACGAGGCCTTGCTCATTTTCAGTTTGGTTTCAAGGATGCATGGAGGAGAAGGGCGAGCAGCATGCACTCTGTATGACTAGGGAGAGAACGCACTCTAAGTATGTTTTCAGATCTCTGCATGCAAATAGTAGACAGCAGTTAGGGTGCAGTAACAGAGGCAGTTTCACACTGTTTTTAGACAGCAGGTCGCAGAGCATGCAGTGGGGTGCATTTGGTTGTCGCAAAGCATGCAGTGGGGTGCATTTGGTTGCCATCTTTAGACAGCATGGAGGACACAGTTTTTAAGGAGAATGAGAATTGTTTAATGCTTAAACTTTTCATTGTACTGGTTAGAAGCTGGAGGATTCAATCTCTGCCTTCAGAGATTCAGGATCTAACATACTTGTAATTCCCTAAAAAGTATGGAATGAATAAAGCTCGAGTACTTGGTCTACTATTCTTTATTTTCCTGTGTATTGTTCATTGTTAATGAGTGTTACCACTCAAACTCTCTCCTAGGGGGGAAATTCCTAACCCCAACAGGAGAGCCTAGAGGAAACTCTCGAGCAAGCCACCCATGGTCACCTCGGTGGCCTTGTCCCACTCTTTAGAATATAGGAAAGGTATCCTAGTCAAGGGGGAAATCCTTATAAGTCAAGTCAAGCTAGGTCGTTGGGCAAGGAGGGAAATCATCTAACTCGACTTGATGGAAACTACTCACTCTCAGGGTGCAAGGCAAGTTTATGCATGTGAATAGTTATATCAAACCACTGATCATGAACAAGCTTTTAATAGTGAGTTGTATTAGATACATGTGCTTATTCATACAATGAGATTATGCTTGGAAAATGCAAAGAGATGGAAATTGCTCAGTTAATCATAGAAACATGAGATGCTAGCAAAGTATGAAGCCTGTATCCAATGGCACCACAACACTTGAAATTGGAGCATGAAATGTGACCATGAGAGTAAAGCATTATATTATTCATTCACCATGTCCATAAGCATTAAAGATTAAGGGCCTTTATCATCATCCAGATATTATCCACAACAAAGTGCAAAGTATCAACTCTGATTTAGGACAGCAAGAAGGGTTATAGCATGGGTTTGTTAAGTGCAATGTCAAACCATGAAATTACCAAGCTTGCTGCTGTTATACATGACAGTTACATCAAAGTACCATCCAATGTGTCACACTTACATATAGTACTCAAAGTACCATCCAATGTGTTGAGAATTATAGCTCAGACAAGAACTTCCACACAGATTCCATATGAATGTGCAAGTAGTTCAAGATATTTTCAAAAAGTAATTTTATTTTTGAAAAGTAAATTCTATTTTATAATTCACTTTAGTTAAAAAGTGAGAGTCTTATTTTTAGCAGTTGAGTCTAAAAGGTGTATTTCATGCATGCATGACTTAGACTAGGAATAACTCAGAAATAGATTAGGGTTTTCATCTCAGCGAAAACTTTAAAGATAGGTCAAGATAGAGAGTTCAAACACACGAGAACACATGAACAGTTGAACAGGTTGAGCCATTGAGAGAGAAAGAGAGAGAGCATGCACCTAGGGAAGAGGTGTTTCCAGGCAGCACGCAATTCAAGACAGTAATCCGTACAGTTCCGCAGTCATATGGACAGGTCTGTACAGTGGCACAGACAGACCATACAACAGTTTTCTGTTGTTTCTGGTTTTTTCCGGCAGGCTGTACCTCTCACTTAGGCTTTACAAGCTCAGTTCAGGGTGATTTTGATAACCATGCAGCCGCTGGTTTTAAGCAGTTTGTGGAGGTTTCCTTGTAAGTTTTTTGAAGGAATGAAAAGCTAGTTTTGAAAGAGTAATTACCTATGTTGTGTGAAATTGATTTTTTTGCTTTCACTATTTAATTTCCAGCAATTGTGTGATTAATGCTATGGTCTGAAATTTAATTTCTGCATTAATTAAATTCAACAATCTACTTGTTTGATTGAGATCATAAGAACTTTAGTCACCTAGGGCTTGAGATTTTCACACAACGATCACAAGACTATTGCTATTTAGAACATGTCAACTAGGTATTTTATTTTGGACAGTTCATAACCATGAAAACAGTGATCCAATGGTGTATTTTAGAGCATTCCAGACAGTGAGATTATAACAAGTAAATGGTCAGCAATCCCATCAGCACTCAAGGCACAATAACCATGTAATCAGTGTGCACTTGAACAGATTAAAACCGTGAGAAATCGACCATCCAAGGGATATTTCAGAATATTGTGAAATGAGAAATAATGAACAGTCTCAAAAAGGTAAAGCACTGTGTGTACACACTCAGAAATGCACCAGCAGTGAAACCTTTAGCTCTTTGAATGTGTTTAGATGTGTGTTAAGAATAAGATTACCAGCTGTTCAAGATTCAAACCACATCATAACGTTTTCTGCATTAGGATAATTGAGCTGCCAATGAAACCAGAGCTAAAGATACCAGGTCGTTCGGCCTAAGTACCAAATGTTGAGATTATGTACCTTGGGAGGTGTTCCCCATGTGTTTGTGAGCTCCTAGACACATGTGAGAAGTACTATGTACTTTGTGCCTTGTACTTTATGTCTAATTTCACTTTGACTTAGAAGATTTAAGTCAAAAGTGAAATTTTGTCATGTATGCCTAAATTGACTATTAATTCACTTTGTGGGTGAATTAGGAGACATAAAATGAACTTAGGGAACTTAACCCAAAGTGGGTTTTTGAGTGAGATTCTTTTCGAGTGATCTCAACCTTTGATTAGATGGGAGATGGGATGATCTCACCCATTGAAATCTTAGGTTTCCTTATGGAGGTTCAAGAGGGGCGCAAAGGGCAAAGGAGAGCTCATAACTTCATTTGCTCACTTGGAGAGTTTGAGAGAGAGCTTTGGCATGAGGTTTGTTGCATTGGATGAGGCTAGCTTGGGCGCTCCCTTCTATGGATATAGCCATCAGGCTTAGGGCTTGGTTTATTTGTTGAGGAGCTTCCATTGTTGAGGAGGGCGCACTTGTTGAGGAGGGCGCATCAGCAGTGGGGAGGTCTTAGACTTGTCAGATTGCAGTGGGATCGGTTTCAGAGGGAGGCCACACTTCAATATCAGAGTATTGTGGAGGAGTTTTCTATTCAGAGCTCACAGTTGGCATTTGGCTCAGTTTCAGTGGTCTTGGCAGCATTTCTAAGGGGCGCACCATCCTAAGGCGCACCTGCTTGGTTTGGACTTGTATTTTAGCTTGGATCAAGCTGATATTGTATCAGGTTCATCTATATTTTGTACTTGTTGTATTCCACCATCTATTCTTCTCATACATAGACATATATTCCAACCTGGTTTTCCCCAAGGGGGTTTTATCCAGGGTCATGTTGACCAAAAATACCTGTGTACATTTTCATGTGTTAGTGTAGAACTGCTTTATTTTCAACTGTAAAGATCTCTAGGTGTGTTACATTTATTTTAGTATACATGTGCTAAACCTTGGTGACTAAAACTACATGCTATAGCACCTAAAATTGTGAATGTAACCATAACAAATCAGCAAGAAGTTCCTGAACTGTTGGCTGTCCTAAAACAGCAGCGAAACCTTCATTGACAGTTGAAACTTAGAGCCAACTTGAGGTCAAAGACAGACCTGGTTGGCAGCTTGATAGGACCTAGAAAATTTTCATGGTATCAGAGCTGAGGTGGCTGATTTTTGAGTAGTTTGGACAGCATATGAGTGGGCCGTTATATACATCTTCTTGGCAGATTTTGTGGACAGCCATATACATCATAACGTTTTCTGCATTAGGATAATTGAGCTGCCAATGAAACCAGAGCTAAAGATACCAGGTCGTTCAGCCTAAGTACCAAGTAGTTCCACAGTATTATGCATTGAAGAGGGGACACTCGAGATCATTAAGTGGTCTAATGTTGCAATAAATGAAGGATCACATTGAACATTAGACCATTTATGTGAGAATTAACAAGTTATTTCTTAAATTTAGAGTTGCTATTAAGTTCTTTTCAATTTACTAGACAATAATAGCATACGCAGGATCACTGATAGAAACACAATCACAAGGTACACAACATTTTATCCTGGGAAACCCTCATGGGGGAGAAAACCCAGCAAAACTTCCTTAATATAGATTGCCAATACAATGCCAAGACAAAAAACCAAACCACCAAGAATAACCTAGGACTGAGCATGCACCTCTCTTCTCCTTCTTCTTATGACTACAACAATCTCCAAAAGATGCGCACCAAATGAGTGCTTGAGTGAGTGAGTGAATGAGGCATCATCCACTCTTATTTATACTAGCTGGGAGGCACTAGGGTTGTGTCTCTTCATCAAGCAAGGCCGACTTCTCCAATTAGTGGTTAGAACCACTTTAATTAGCCCTAGGGGCTGACTTCTCAATTACCACCATATAAACATGGTTTGACCAATCCGCAAAAGGGGATTTGGTCATTTACAAGACCCGACATGATCAATCCATAAAAGGGCATTTGATCTATAAGAATAACTCAATAATAATTAGAATATTCTTCACGGTTACAATATTTCAACACTCCCCCTTAACAAGAAGGGTATTCTACTGACATAACCCAATACAACATCATCAGGAGAGAGAGAGAGGGCAGCAACATCATCAGCATCTGGAACATTGACTAGCACATCTATAAATCATCAGAAGTTTTATCTCATCATCAACAACATCATCTTTCACGGCATGGAGTTGGAGTAGCATCATCATTATCTGCATCAACATTAATTAGTATAACACTAATACAACATCATTAATCAGTACAAGACTGATACATCATCTTCAACATGAAGATGAAGTAGCAACATCATCATCATCTTTAGCATGAAGCTGAAGTAGCATATCATCATCATCATCTTCAACATGAGGCTGAAGTGGCAACATCAATATCATCTTCAGCATGAAGCTGAAGTAGCAACATCAATAGCATGAAGCCAGAACAACAATATCACCAACACAAGGCTAGTACAACATCATCAACAACACGAGGCTGGTACAACAACATCAACAACACGAGGTTGGTATAGCAACATCAACAGCACAAGGTTGAGACAACAACATTATCAACACGAGGTTGAGATAACAACATCATCAACACAAGGTTGAGATGACAACATCATCAACACGAGGTTGAGATAACAACATCATCAACATGAGGTTGAGATAACATCATCAACACGAGGTTGAGATAACATCATCAACATCATCATCAGCACGAGGCTGAGATAGCATTATATGGCAACAAAATGAGGCAGGTGCAACAACAACATTTTGTGGTACTCTAACAGACCGTCCTTACCGGACCTTCGGGATCTTCCCAGGAATCATAAGATTTCCTAGGATATAAAATCCTAACGGAGCTACCACGTGGTACTCTGACAGACCGTCCTTAACAAACCTTTGGGATCTGCCCAGGAATCATAAGATTCCCTAGGATATAAAATCCTAATGGAGCTACCACTACTGACCACAACTAGCATATACATGCACATGTACTCTAACAGACCGTCCTTACCGAACCTTCGAGATCTATCCAGGGATGATCAGTCCCCTAGGATATAAAATCCTAACTGAGCTACCTATTATTGGTCAGGATACTATAGTATCATCAACATCACTCCCTCTTTCGAGGGAGGTCCTTTCGGACTATACCAAGCTTGTCTTGAAAGTATTTAAACTTTACACGAGACAAAGGCTTGGTCCACACATCTGCAATCTACTCATCTGTGCCAACATATTGGAGCTTTATAGCTCCTCTTTGCATCATATCACGAATGTAGTGATACCGGATTTCTATGTGCTTCAACTTATCATGGAACATTGGGTTCTCCGTCATCTTCATGCAACTCTGGTTATCACATAGAATCACGGTGGCTTCCATCTCCAGATCGAATAGACCTGTCAACAACTTCCGAAGCCATAAAGCTTCACAACTGGCAGAACATGTAGCAATGTATTATGCTTCTGTCGTGCTGAGAGCAATACTGGATTGCTTCCTGCTCTGCCATGAAGTCATGGTTGACCCTAGACTGAAATAACATCCTGAAGTGCTCTTTCTAACAGAACCACTTCCAACCCAATCTGAATCAGTATATCCATACAATTCGAAATCATGATCTCCAGTATAACAGAGACCATATTCCAATGTACCCTTAAGGTATCTCATCACATGTTTTGCAGCTACAAGGTGAACACGTCTAAGCTCTACCAGATACTGATTGAAGGTGTTCACAGCAAAACATATATCTAGCCTGGTATTCGTCAGATACATCAACAAACCAATAATCTGTCTGTACAGAGTAGCAGCAACCAATTCTGACGAAGTTCACCTTTGTTTCCATGGGTGTGTTCATGGCATTACATTCCAACATGTCAAGCCTGTTAAGTATTTCATTGCATACTTCCCTTGGTTAAGGAAGATCTTCTCTGGGCTCTACCAAACTTCAAGACCTAAGAAATAATGCATCAGGCCTAGGTCTTTCATCTCAAACTTTGCAGCGAGCTTCTTCTTAGAATCTATGATGAGATTTTCTTCTCCAGTTAAGAATAAGTCATCCACATACAACAAAAATATAACTGGCTCATCATTCATAACCTTGAAGTAAAGGTTAGAATCCGTTTTACTCTTGGTAAATCCCAAGTTCGTCAGGAAACTGTCAATTCTACCATACCAAGCTCTAGGAGCTTACTTCAATCCATACAGAGCTTTCTTCAATCTACAGACACAAGTCTTTCTATCTTCAACTTCAAATTTTCACATTAGATTGTACCAACCTGGTACACTTGCTCAGTTGCAACTTAATCTGTACAATCATGTGCTAGCTCTGTGTGCTTTTTGTAAAGCATTATCTGTCTCACTACCTGAGAGTATGTCCTCTACTCTCTCTGCACTTGTTCCTTCTGGAACCGGGACTATGTACCTGCAACTACTATTTCCGAAGCTGAGAATGACTTGCTCTATTCTCACTGTAGCCGCTAAAATCTGAGAGTAACTCCTCTACTCTATCACGGCAACAACTTCATCTGAAAGTGGCTCAATAACTGATATTGAAGGTAGCTTTTCCTCTTTCATGGAGGTAACTCAATCTTCAAATACAGGGATTGCTCCCCCTGAATCTCATACTATATCATAATCATGGTTGTTCTGGTTGTCTTCATGAATACTGGAACTTCAATTACTAGAGCAAGTGTCTCATCGTAGTCTTCTCTCTCTTGCTGGGAGAATCCTCTGGACACAAATCAGGCTTTGTACATCTCTATATCGTTCTCTACAACATGCTTGATTTGTTAGATCAAACGTGGAAGTCACCACTGACTTCCCTTCTGGTCTTAAGACAAAATACAGTCCTTCTGGCTGGTTTCCTCCTCTGTCATTGAAACAAGGGAATCTTCTTAGAAGTTTTCATATCTCCTAGGGGTCTTTGAAGCTAGTCTTCTCAACTCATGTCATCTGTCTCCCAGTCCTGGAAGATGTCTCTCCATCTTGATCTTTTCTGAGATCAAGCTTACTCTGAGTCTTGATTTCTTCTCAGTCTACAAAAACTTCAAGGTCTCTGCAGGATATACTTGGTGCTAAATACCAAGTCTTTAATATGAAAAGCTGAGTCAGGCTTCAAACGAATTCTTCTTCCTGTCAGGGTGGCTTCATTATCCACTGACCAATTCTAATGTTCAGTCATCTTGGTGCCTTCTGTTCATTACAATCAATCTTCGTATGAGATACTCTGTCTCTCAAAAGTAACTTCTTCTTCATCTTCTTTGGTACATGAATGTATACAGTCATGCATTCAACTTGGATAGTCTGCTTTATGTCTCATTTAATATGTTGCCTCCTGCAACCTTCACTATAGTTTCCTTAGGGCACATGTGATCTGCCTGGAACAAGAACAACAAGGGAGAAACAACAGACAAGAATAATATTCTTTATAATAATAATAAAGCAATAGCGAGAACAATCGTCACAGTGGCGCCTTTAGAGTTATCACGTGTGACCTGCCTACAACAAGGGTTAAAAGTAAGAAATACAATATTGAGAGCAACACTCTTCTAGTGTTGTGATCAATCATTCCTCCATGGTAACCTGGAGACAAAGCAAGAAGTTCCTCCTGGAGGAGATGTTAGTTATATCTGGTAAATGATTACAATAAGCATTTATCTCAATATGTTCACATGATACCAAGTATGTTATCTCAACTATGAGATAGCTATCAAACTTGACATGTGCAAGTTTGAATCTAATCAACTTAATCAATCAAACCTGGAACTTGGAGTCTTGTCCTCAAGAATGAGTGTTTTTTTTCGTCTAAGTCTCCTTCACTCAAGATGACAAGTATTTTCTTCAACCTGCCCTATGTACTAAGAGATGATCAGGTACCACGTTGGACGAGTACACATGGGGAGATGATCAGTTCGGACCTCCATGGGGCTGAAGAGCCCGCCTGATGGATGTTGAGACCCCAATAGGGGGCAGATACAATGCAGAGCGTTTGTACCAAGGAAGAGCAGAAGAATCCACCAGAGGCAGCTGAGCAGACCTGTACCTAGGGGGGTTGAGCCCTCTCCACAGGAACGTTGGCCTTGGAAGGCCCAGGATGTCTCCCAGGATGCCCATGACGTCACCCAGGAGTATGGACATTTTGGGAGGTAGCTATGGCAGTTTTGGCACGTGTGGCAGCTTGGAGAAGCCCAATGAGGGCTAACGTTTTGCTCCAAGAGGTTGCATTTTCCCTAGAAGGGGCTAACGTCACCCTAGAAAGGGGATGACGTCTCTCTATTGCTTGATTAAGGTTTTAATTTAAGCATTTAATGTAAAACAATATGATTTTAGTATTTTTGCCTTGTCGGCCTTTTAATGACCTAAAATGTAATTTAGGTCATTGCTACTGTATAAATTGAGGGTTTTTACCTTCATTTTATCATCATCTTTCACTCACCACTTGGTGAGGTCTGAAATTTGCGCCCTATTCTAGGGTTTTGGCTGAAATTCTAAGGCGCACTTGTTGAAGGAAGACTTTTCTAGGCATTTTTGGCATTTCTTCTTGGTGGAAGGTTTACAACTAGGGTTTGCTACATGATTTCTTGGTTTATGTAAGTGAATTTCTGCAACACTTCTTAATTGAATGGTTATGGTTTATTTTACTTGCATTTGTTGTTATAATTTGTTGAATTAAACCCTAGGTGACAAGCACATGCTAAAGGTCCTTGTCTCATGTCCCTACCAAGTTAAGAGGTTATTTGACTTTGCTGAAGATTGATAGAGCCTTGCCATATCAACACTCTACTTCTATTCTTCTAAACCTAGCCGTTTTTATCCTTGTTGTTGAGCTAAGAAGGAGAAAAACGCATCAAGGCCTAGGGTTTCTACATCTTGATGAGTCGTTTTTCCCTAGGGTTTGTCTAATGAAGCCTTGCTTTAGCAACACATCACTTACAAACTCTCTTGTCTTAGACCTTAGAAATCATTATTCAAGCTAGTCGTTTTTATTATTGCCATTGAGCTAAAGAAGGAGGAGAGAGCACTAAGCCCTAGGGTTTCTAAAATGCAGCCAAGGATATGGGGGTAACGTGGAAGAAACCTTCAATCCACTTGGTGGGTCATTGGGGGCAAGTTTCGAGTCAAGGTATTGTCACTTGATCCTCAACTCCTCCATCTAGGCCAACTCCTGGAGAAGCCGAGGGGGGTAGTCCCTATGAAAATAATCTAAGGCTCTTTAACTAAGAAAGAAAAAGAACTTTAATCTAGGAGTTTATTGCTTGAAATAAAACTAACCAACCAACATTTAGCATTCATCATCATCATAATCATAAAGTACTTGCCCATAAACATGTAGATATCAAAGGATACAAGATCTGCAAGATTTAAGCATATAAGTTAGACAATGTGCATGAATGTAAAAGATTGTTCACATAAAATACAGATATACCAATTATACCAGTGCCTTAAATGGAGTCATGGGCAATGTAGATCGAAAGTTTTATTAAGGTAAATTGATGTTCAGTTAGTGAGAAAATTATAATTGCAAAGAAAGTAAATGTTTGTCTAAACTAGATTTGGTCCTTAGGAAGGGTCCCTAAAGTGGAGGTTTAGCAATGCCGCAAATCCAACAGGAAACCCTCTGATTTGACACACAAGCCCAAGAAAATGTGGGGGGATCAGACAGAGAGAACCTAGATCTCAAAGTTTCTGCCAGATAACCTCACAAATTCCCTTACGTTTCCACTAAAGCAAAGATTCCTTATAGGATTTCCCTAATTAGACTAACAAGGTTCAATTACTTTGCAATACTTGAAAAAGATAAACTATGTACCGTACTTTGTAAAAAAGAACTTGCACAAGTACTTGAAAAATGAAAAGATATTTTGCAACCTTAAGAGAAATAAAAAAAGGTACCCTGCTTTGTAACTGAAAGATAAATTGTAAGATATTTTAGAATTTGCAAAGTTGCAAGATTTATTGTTGAAAGTGAAAAAAAACAGTCTAAATTAAACATGCATAAGAGATTCAAGATTCCTTTAATTAGCCATGCATGTGAAATATGAGTGTGTTCGATTTACTTGACTTGTGTGTTTGATTAAGAGATTTAGACATGCATCAAGAAAGAAAACCACACAAATGCACAAATCCCCCTAATGGGGATGGAGAAACTGGGCACAAAAGGGCCCGCTTTTATTGCAACTATTACACTAAGAACAAAGGTTCTCTTTGAGCTTTAGCTTCTAAGAAAGAAAGAGAATCCTTATAACTTTTGGATCATTAAAGAAAGTACAAGAAAGAAGAAGAAAAGGAAAACTTCATTGATGAAGTTAAAATCCCCCAGGGTGCTCCAAGAGCCTTGATTTCGCCAAAATTTGGCAGAATCTCTCCTTGGACCTGTTATTGTTGCAAGAAAACGGCAAACAAAGATTGTTAAAAGATGATGAAAAAGACTTTAAACTAAAACAAAATTATCAAAAAAATTTCAGAAAATTTTCCAAGGCAAAAATGAAAATTTTTTAGACTTTTTTGGACAGTTTGCATGAACTAAACTTAAACCCTTCTAACTGTTTCTGTTTGTTGTCATAAAACAGCAAGCATATGGCAGTTAGCTAGCTTGATCTTAAACTCACAACAAGACACTTAACTAGCTTCAAATCTAGGAGAAAATAGGCTAGAAAATGCCCTAGATCTACTTTTTTAAATTGAAAGAATTCTAAATTAGATCTAGAAATTGTGCATGCAAAGGAAACTAATTTAAACTTTTGATTTAAGACTAACTTCTTAAGCATGCAATGAAAGAGTAAACCAAATAATTTTAAAGAGAAATGAGAGGGAGAAGAAGAAACTCTTTTCTTTCAAAAATTGAAAGCTTATGGGCGATGGGGTTCTTTGATGAAGAGTAGAGGGAGCTCAATCTTTTGAAAATCTTGGACAATGACGATTGAAACAACAACCTATCAATCCTCCAAGCTTGTTTTCTTGGAAAACCTGCAACAATATACTTCAATCCTGCAAGCACTTGTTAAAAGGTCTTCCCTACAAAACAACGCTCAAATATGCATGTCAATTTAACCGAAAACGAAGCATGCAATACAAAAGTCTATGATTTATAAGGAAGAAATAAGATGAATCAAACTAGATTTATCTTACCCTACTGTATGATAGCATACCTTCAAAGCCTTGCAAATAGAATACAAAATTGAAATACAAGATACAAGTTACCTCATAAAAGCAATACTAGATCCAAGCATCCACAACAATAGAACTCCAAAGTCTTCTTTATTCAATTTCAAAAAATGATACAATGATACAATAACAGTCTATCTTCCCAAGCTCCAACTCTAACGAATCGAGGAGGGGTAGCCTTGGCTTTATAGCTTTAGGTGGTGATAACTCCAAGAAGGAATGCGCTAGGGTTAGGTAATGCGTGAGTGAGGGGAGATGCGTGAGTGAATAGGGAGATGTGTGGGGTTAAGGGGAGTGATGGATGAGTGGAGGGGAGATGTGTAGAGTGGAGTGTGAGTGAAGTTGGGTAGAGGTGAGTGAAGAGTGGAGTGAGGTGGAGTGTAGTGGGAGTTAGGAAATGCGTGGGCACTTTGGGATGTGCGCCACTCCTCTAGAACACGCCAACTAGGAAGGTGGGGTCGAGTTCCCTTATTGGGATCTCCCCCATGTCCACATCACCTCAATGAAGTCAACCTCACCTTAGCTTAACTCGCCTAGGCTTCCAGACAACTGGGGACATGAAAAAAACATGTTTCCAACATGTTCCCCAGTTCTCCTAAAAAATAGGAAATGAATTTAATTACCCCTTTTTTCCGTAAATTTCGAGTAAATTTGAATTTTTTTAGTGATAATAATCACTATTTTGTCTTGAAAGATGGAAAATAGGGGTTTACATGATACTCTGGACTGGAAAACGACCATAAATATGGTATCTGACAATGTTTGATGCCATATTTTTAGATTTTATTGACTCAATTAAAAAAATTAATTTTTGCGGGAATTTAATTAATTCACTAAAATATTAAAAAAAAACCTATCAAACCTAGCCGCAATTTCCAAATGACTCAATCAAGATGACCTAGTATGAGCTCATATACATTTAGACACTAGACATTGGTTATCAAGGCCCAACCACCAGCAAGTACTCCAGCTCTGGATTTAGTCTTCTGAGTCAAAAAACTTAGAAATTATTTAATCGTTCACAAAGGCAAGCAGAAAAATAATTAACAAGTGAAAAAAAACACTCTAGAGTACATGCTCGTTCTTAGGTCTTAGGTGGCCAATAGCCTTTTACAATATCTCATACTCAGGTCATTTATTACAATGGTGGAAATGCGGAAAAGTGGCCTTTTGCAAGACCGGATGAACCCTGAACTCTGTCATATGAGCACTGATTGCTCATTCTTTGGCGGCTCTTCAGAAAATCCAGCGTGTGCAAACTGGTGGATAATAGGTCACATACATTTCGATAACCTTGTCAAAGTCAGCAAAAGAGAGGCAGTCAGAGAAATGCCCCAGATCACGAAACCAACCAATACTTTATGCAAGCATTGTCAAGAAGGAAAGAAAACAAAGACCAGGTTCAAATCAAAGGAATATTCAACGACAAGACCACTGGAAATTGTGCATACTGATCTAGTCGGACCAACTACAACAAAGGGTTTAAAAGGTGAGAAATACTTTATATTATTAGTTGATGATTATACAAGAATGACCGTAGTTTGTTTTCTCAAGAATAAGTCAAAAACTTTTGAAAACTTCAAAATCTACAAGGAAATGGTTGAAAATGAAATGGATTCAAAAATCAAATTCTTGAGATCTGATAATGGAGGAGAGTTCACTTCAAAGGAATTTATGGACTACTGCAGCAGTCATGGAATAAAAAGCCAATTCTCCGTTGCTAGGACACCTCAACAGAATGGAGCTATTGAAAGAAAGAACAGGACAGTACAGGAAATGGCTCAAACAATGCTAATGGATTCCAAATTGACAGATATTTTTTGGACACAGGCAGTGCATACAATAGTTCACATTCAAAACAAAGTAATGCTCAGAAACAACACTGACAAAACCCCTTACGAGCTATGGAAAGGAAGACTAGAAAATGTAAAGCACTTCAAAGTTTTTGGAAGCAAATGCTACATCAAAAGAGAAGATGGCAGAATGGGAAAGTTTGACTCTCGTGTGGACAAAGGAGTACTTGTTGGTTACTCAAGTACAAGAAAAGCATACAAGTGTTACAACCTGAGATTGAACAAAGTGGTGGAAAGCATCAATGTAACAATTGATGAAACAAGTAGACAAGAATTAAATAAAGAAGAAAATGAGTCAATGGAACAACTTTACGAAAAAGAAACAAAAGATGAAAAAGAAGGGGAAGACGAAGAGGATCCGACAGAAACAGAAGAACAAGTTCAACAAGTAACTCCAAAAACACATAGCAAACGAGTACAGAAGAATCATCCTTCAGATCAGATTATCGGAAACAAAGACGCAGGAGTTGAGACTACAAGAAGAATCTATTCACTAGAACAAACGCACCTAGCACTCACATCTACGATTGAACCAACCTATTTTGAAGAGGCCAGCAAGGATGAATTTTGGAACAAAGCTGTGGATGAAGAATTGGATCAAATAGAGAAAAATAACACTTGGGAATTGGTTCCAAGACCAAAGGAAAAGAATGTGATCGGCACAAAGTGGGTATACAGGAATAAATTGAATAAATTAAATCTCACCCATTGATTAGACATGGCTAGATTGAGTTTAGGCCATTGGTCTTTTAGGTTTGGCCAAGGAGAGGCTAAAGGAGGGAAAAGGGTAAGGAGAGGCTCACTTGTCACTTGAGAGAGTTGAGTGAGGAGAGGAGGAGAAGAAAAACACTTGGGCGCATTTCTTTAGGAGAGGAGGGCGCATGAGGTCAAGGGTTTGAGGATAAGCCATGGTGAGGGTGCAAGCTTCCTTGGAGAGTCTATCATGAAGGTTGGGCACTAGCTCGAAGCTAGGCGCATTCTAGAGCAAGTGGGCGCACAAGCTTGTGGAGGGGCGCATCCAAAGGGAGGAGGTGCATCAAGCTTGGAAGAGGGCGCATACTTGTGAAGAAGACTCATTTACTTGGAGAGGGCGCACTCTATTGCATGGAGGGCACAAGGGTGAGTAAGGGCACACACTTGTGTGGAGGTTTTGCTAGAGGAGGGGCGCACTAGAGCTTAGTGCACACTAAGCCAAGGAGGGAGGCACTCTTGTGTAGAGGGTGCAAGACCAAGGGCAAAGGCAAGGTTCAAGTCAAAGGCAAAGGCAAAGGCAAGAGGCAAGAGGCAAGAAAGAGGGCTAAAGGCTTAGCAAGAGGAGAAGGGTACACCAAGGCAAAGGGTGCCTTACTTCAAAGGGCTAGTAGGCACATCTTCAAGGGACTCCAAAGCATCCAAGTGTGGTTGTTATTGTACTAGGTTCACTTGTATATGTTTTCCTTGTTGTAACTTTTGCTTTGAGATCTTCTAAATACATCTATCTCCAAACTGGTTTTCCCCGGGGGGGTTTTATCCAGGGTCATATTGACCAAAAATACCTATGTTCAATTTTCATGTATGCTTAGTGTTTAGATCAGTGGTAGGAGCTTGTTAAGATCCTAGAGGAGTGCTATATGTTTTGAATTTTGCATGTACTAACTTTTTGTTACTAAAACTACTTGCAAGGGCACCTTAAAAGAGCATATATCCATCAGTTGAGGGAGCATTTCTTGGAAGATTTGAACAGACCTCTTTGTTGTCCTAAAACAGCAGCAAGGACAGATTTGGTTGATGAAACTTAGAGCCCAACAAGAGGTCAAAGACAGACCTGTTGGGCAGCCCTCATAGTTCCTCAAATGTCTACACTCTAAACCCTATTGAAGGAATGTGTATAAATACATCATCCTCCTCATTTTGAAATCATTCACTCAAGTTGTTATTTGATAAAAGGCCTAAGAGCAATCTTACCTATAGAGCTCCTCCCTTGAGTACTCATGTTTGGACAATTATCTTCTTTCTTTGGTGTTGAACCTCTCTTTCAAGCACATGGCATGAGTTCATCTCTATTGTGATCATTATTGAAGCATTGTTATATCTTTCCATCGTACTAGATTAGGATTTATTGAAGATTTCACTGTAGGTCCGTTTACTTTTTTTCACTTTTCGGAAAGAAAAAGGGGACTTTAGCATTAGTGACATCAGAGCTCAAGGCACTATCCTTGTATGCAAATGGGTGATCGTGACAATGGTTAAAGAGGCCATGTGGCAAATTCTAGTCCAACATCATGTGCTGGCAGCGCAACATATCTACGCAATCAAGGAGCCCTTCAATTTCTACAATGTTCTTGGGTATGCAACAGTTTTCAAAAGATTATGTTTGGCAAATCATAAGATAATTTAGGCTACCTAGAAATTAGTCACAAACTATATTCATTGGCAATTTGAGGGACCAAGAGATGCATGTCATATGGTGTCAAGGCCCATCTAGACTTTTTTATTTCCCTTGAGGTCAACTTGGCTTATTACCATGCCATCTTGGGAAGAAGCTTGCCAGAAAAGCCTTTTTCTGTTGGGGAAATCTTTGGAATAGGGACCATCAAATATAACACACGTTGAGAGATCTAAATCGTGCTCAAAGAGCAAGTGGAGATGACAAACCAATTGTTTTGGAATCATGCAAAATCATCACTGAAAGTTGTTGCTTTAAACTCCACATTCAAGATTTGGGCCCTCTTGGAGGCACTACAACTGGACCAATGGGCATACCTTCCTTCCACTATGATACCAAAGACTTGTTAAGACTTAAGATTCTCATTGCCACGTGTTTAAATAGGAAGTAGGAACTTATGATTCTGAAGAGTGCTAGCAAGAGAGGTACCAAGCTCTTTAGAAGGCCAGAAATTTGTTTAAATACAAAGTTTTGAGTTTGTTGGAGCTCCATTGAGATTTGGCAGTTAAAACCAGTGTTACCAGAACCGGACCGGAACCTGTAAAACCAGCCGGTTCACAGGGCTTACCAGTTCAAACCGGACATTCAAACCATACGGAACCCTTTTTTTTTATTCATACAGCTGCCGTACGGCCGAAAAAGTACGGGGATTTGCAAATTTAAAATAAATAAATAAAGAGACTCAGCCAACAACTTTTGACAATGAAGACCTTTCCTGGATGGATTTGGATCCCCAGAGTCTAGACACATCAAGAGAATATGTGCATTGATGTTGCAACTGTATCTTTGCCTTCTAGACCAGGGGAATCAAGCCAGGCTCAGAATCCCCCAGTTGAGTCTACTCATGTTGAGGATGTAGATGATGACTCTGAGTCTGAGTCTTAGTCCGAGTCTGAGTCCTTTGAGTCTGAGTTTCAATATGCAGATTCAGACTATTAGATTGTGTAGTCTCTACTCTCTAGCCTCTAGCCTAGATTCTAGAGTTATTTTTGGACTTTATAGGCCATTTAGAGCCTTTTTGATGATGTATTTTGATTAAAAATCCATATATTCATATGACTATGGACTCTGAAGTGCACTTGCCACTTACTGTTAGTGCTATTTTGGTTTTATACAATGTTACTTGTTATATATATATGAGAAACTTTGCAAATTTTTGTATACTGGTTTGGATTCACATGGATGCACATGAATATGTTTTTTTTTTTCAAAATTTGAATATTTTATGTATTTTTAGTGACCGGTTTTTGATCCGGTTCCAGTTCGGTTCCGGTTTTTTGGGTCAATCGGTTCAACAACCGGTCCGGTTCTGGTAACTATGGTTAAAACAACTCTTAGTAAACAAAACATCACCAATCCATTTTGTGTTCGATGTCAAAAACAATAACTAGTGGGGCATGTCCTGTGGAGGTGATCCATTACTAGGATCTGGGGCATTTTAGGCATGGTTATAAGAAAAATTCAACTACATGTTTACAGTCCTCCTAACTTGGCAAGGTCCCTTCTTAGGCAATGGTTGGATGATTAGAGATTGTTGCAAGGAGTTATGGCATACGATACAGCTGTCTACTGTCACTTTCCTTTGGAAAAGAAAGTGCACAAAAAACTTTCAAGGAGACGATTCCCACCTACAATTGGGAGAGTTGAGAGTATTCAAAAAACGATTTGGCAATTCATCTTAAAGCTCAAGTTGATATGTTTTTGAAGGACATTGAGTCCTTGCCCCTCGAGGCACAAGCCCATATGTTAGCCTTTCTAGCTTTCAATGGAAGAGGATCTTCATGTAACTCTTATGTCTATCTATTGTAACTCTAGTGCATATCTAAAGCAATATAAGTTGCATTTTCAAAAAATA
>ML855156.1:17824-38013 GCA_009831015.1 Picea engelmannii | reverse complement strand
ATTGGAGCAGAGCAAGGAACAATAGAGATTAAAGGAGAGCGTTCATAAGGTATGTCCACTATCCATTTCTCTTAGTTCATTCAATATTTAGATCTAGGGAAAGAGTAGTATTCTGTTACGGTTTGTTCCAGATCCAGGTGGATTTGGGGAGATTGGTCTGTGTCCGCACTCACGAATTTATCCATAAACAAGGTTAAAGCAGAACATCGACACCCAACAGGACTATTACACCCTTTACCCATCCCAGAATGGAAATGGGAAACCATCTCCATGGATTTTATCATTGGATTGCCAACTTCAACCTAACATAATGACGCTATTATGGTAGTGGTGGATAAACTGATCAAATATGCTCATTTCATCCCCATCAAATCAACCTGCAAGGCGATAGATATCGCCCATGTGTTCATGAAAGAGGTATTCAGACTGCACGGTATGCCGAAAGAGATAGTGTCTGACAGAGACACAAAATTTACTTCCAATTTTTGGAAATCACTGATGGTTGGTTTAGAGACCAAATTGTTGTTTAGCACCACCTATCACCCTCAAACTGATGGACAGACAGAAAGAGTGAATCAGATATTAGAGGATATGTTAAGAATGCATGTAATGCATCAACCCAAAAAATGGGAAGACTACCTGCCATTGGTAGAATTCGCCTACAACAATGACTGCCAAGCATCCTTAAAGATGAGTCCCTTCGAGGTCCTCTATGGTAGGATGTGTAATACTCCATTCAGCTGGAGTAATCCTATAAATAGGATTTCTTTTGGACCTGACATGTTGAAAGAAATGGAACATCAAGTGACTCAGATAAAACAAAATCTGAAGGTCACTCAGAACCGACAGAAAAATTATGCTGATCAAAAGAGAGCTCCAAGAGAGTTCAAAATGGGAGACCATGTATATCTTAGAATAAAGCCTGGAAGGAGTTCCCTGAAAATGGGAGCTTGTGCCAAGTTGGCACCCCAGTATTGTGGACCCTTTGAGGTTCTAGAAAGAGTGGGACCTGTAGCCTATCGGCTAGCACTTCCTCCCACAGTAAAAGAACATAATGTTTTCCATGTTTCATTATTGAAGAAATATGTACATGATGCTAAACATATAATTGATTGGTCTGTGATCCAGGTGGAACTGGAGGGATAATTTCTACCAGAACCCCAATGCATATTGGAAATAAAGGAAACCCTGCTCCGGAACCGAACCATTTCACAGGTAAAGGTGCAGTGGAGACATTTTGGCCCAAATGAGGCTACATGGGAAATGGAGGATGCCATGAGATAGACATATCTGATTTTGTTTACTTCTATACATACAATTCATGTTAAAAGATAAGAACATCGAGGACGATGTTCCTTTAAGGGGCAGGGACTTGTAACACCCTGTTTCCCCCAGTTTGTAAAAATAATTGGACTGGCCATAACTATGGAAAACTCATGAATGTGAATATGTGATGTGAATGGACCTTATGGAAAAGGTCAATGAATGTGAATAAAATTATGAATTTATATTGCAGGACTGCTGAGAGGGGATGTGCAGAAAAAGAGACCACGATGGCGGTGGAAGGCACCTGAAAAGGTGGAGGTAACTTCCACCGAGAATTAATATCGTATTTGGACTTCACTGGCCCGGAGAACCAAAAGCGGCTCACTGGCCCTAAATTAAATGTCTCGTAGGCTGGTAGGTTGATGGCTCCTCAGGAATTAATGAGGGATGGGGAGGTGAACCACCCATCCATAGAGCCATCATGACTGACCAGTGCGAGGGAAATTGTGCCACACGCAACCTCACAAGAGGATAAGGCGTGGGGTAGAAGCGATTGGGGGCAGACGCGAGGGGAGGAAGATAACTATGGCAATATGCAGAGTGAGTGATAGCAGAGAGGAAGGAGAGTAACCTTCACTTCTGGTCACTGGTAGACAGAGACGCAGTCTCACAACATCGTGGTCTCAGCTCGGGGGTGGATAGTGGTAAATCCACTGGGAGTCGATGAGCCTATGGTTGGGTGGAAACGAGCACCCCTCTCATCAGTTGCTTAAACCCTGGTGTTATTTATGATAAGTGTTTTTCCTCTGGCATCTTGAAATATATATGTTTATTCTAATAATTATGCCCATAAGCTGTGAAACTGTGAATGATTTCATTGTAATAATGTCTGTATGGTGTTTTGATCAATACTGGTAGATGCATGTTTATAATGGAAAGACTATGTATGGCTTATGTCTTCATAAATCGCTATTTATATGCTTACCAACCTAATTCAGACCGCATGTCTGATTCATGGGAGAAAGGTACCCTTATATGCCTCAGATAGTACCTTGGGTAAAAACCTCCCCTTAGAGATACCCTCCTTGAAAAGTCCATCAAGAATCGAGAAAGAGAATGTGAAGGCGCAAGGCCTTAGTAACCCTGCATGAGGAGGAACGATCCTCTTGAACACCCGAGATGGAAGCATTAGGATGAAGTATCGAATCAAAAAATGAGATCCCATTGGGAGATATGTGGTCACTCATGGCCGTCAGATCGGAGGAAGAAGATGGAGTGTTAAGTTCCTTCTCCTTGATAAGTGTCGAATCGACAGATGAGATCCCGTCGGGAGATCTGTGGTCACTCATGACCGTCAGATCAGAATAAGAAGCTGGAAGGTTAAGTACCTTGACCCTAAATAGGTGTTGATCAATGAACGAGATTCCGTCGGGAAATATATGGTCACACCCGACCGATAGATTGGTAGGAGAAAGGAGGGTGTTAAACGCCTTACCACTTGGTTTCTCTGTGTCTTCATGGGTAGCGAAGAGATCGGGACCGTAGATCTCTAAGGTCCATGGGAGTATCTGGACCATTGATTTTTCCATGTCTAGGGAGTTGTGGAAGAATGCATGGGTAGGAACCAATCTGAGCTGTCAGATCTCAGCTGGAAAACCCGACAGCCGTTGGATCTGTCAGGAGTTACCCGAGGGTTAAAATCCCAGTGTATAGGGGCGAAAGCCCCGGGATAGATCTGAACCGTTCGATTGACAGAGGCCACGTTTTATGAGATTACCCATTTTTGGGAATCAGGAAGCGCGAACTTGGGAGTCTTGATGACGAGGGTTCAGGATTTTCCGTGGTGAAAACCCCGGGATAGATCTGAACTGTCTAATTGACGGAGGCCACATGTCATGAGATTACCCATTTCGGGGAATCAGGAATCGCGAACTCGGGAGTCCTAGTGACGAGGGTTTAGTATTTTCTGTGGTGAAAACCCCGGGATAGATCTGAACCGTTCGATTGACGGAGGCCATGTGTCATGAGATTACCCATTTCGGGGAATCGAGAATCACGAACTCGGGAGTCCTGGTGACGAGGGTTCAGGATTTTTTGTGGTGAAAACCCTGGGATAGATCTGAACCGTCTGATTGATGGAGGAAACCTATCATGAGATTACCTATTTCAGGGAATCGGGAATCAAGGGATCGGGAGTTCTGGTGACGAGAGATTGGGACTTTCCATGGTGGAAATCCCGGGACAGATTTGGACCGTCCGATTTATGGAGGTTATGTGTCGAGAGATTAACCGCATCGGGAAACCAGGGATCGATAATTCAAGACTCCCATGATCGAGAGTTCAGACTCTCGTGATGATAAACCCCGATGAACGGATGAGATTCTTTCGGAGGATTTCAGGGTCTGTAATGACCGTTAGATGTGAGGAAGAGATGTCGGCTTTAAGCTGGGGCGCGAATGCGTATTAAGGTAAGTAACGAGCATATCTGGACGACCAGAGTCCACCCACCCAAATCTCTGGCTGAGGTTTCATTCCGGATCCCCCTTTCATTTCTGCCTTTAGCGGTGGGGGGGGGGGTCTGGAATTGGACGTGCAACTCTCGAACGATTGAGATTAATTCACCTTGATCAACGGTGCTCAGGTGAATTCTGGACCCCCCTTGCCATTTTTCCTTTAATGGGGGGGGGGGTCTGGAATAGTGTGGTGTGTGAAGTGGGGCCCCCTCCTGTCCTGTCAACTATCGTGTCACTCTTCCCCCTCTTCCACCTGTATTCCACTTAACCATGCGACGAGGCCTATCCTCATTGGCTGTTCTCTATCCCTGTTGGGATTCGTCCCTATTGGCCGGATGCTAGCCCTGTCGCGGTTCGGTGGTTGCAGAGTCGAATGATTCAACACCCCTGTAGCATCGAGGTGTGAAATACAAAGAGGCACCACGATTATTTGAACTATGACCATGAACCACGACCACATGGGAATGAGGAGAGAGAAAGAGCTAGCTTGCGCTAGGCCTCCGTAGGTAATTCAGGGGCTCTGATTCAACAGAAGACCAGTAAAATTTGATTGAGGTAGTGCGTATGTGACAATGGAACTCCTTTACACTTACTTCAAAGCCTCGAGGTTTTTCTATGTACCTAGAAACTAGAGAAAAAGTCTCATTGTATTCCACTTCCTCTCTCTAGGAGAACCCTCTCACAACAAACCTCCATTTGAACTTCTAAATGCTGCCATCTATAACATGCTTCATCTTGTAGATCCATCTGTAACTCACAAATAACTTTCCCTCTGGTCTTGGCACTATGTCCCAAAAATCATTCTTCATAATAGAGGTGTACTTCTCCACCATGGAAACCCGCCATACCTATTGGTTTTCTTCCTCCTTAAAAGTTGAACGCTCAAAATCTAGAATGTTTCTCATCAATGCCATATGGTTTGGAAACTTCTTCAAATATATAATCTCTCTCAATGTACTCCTAAGAGTCTCAACCTTCTCCTGAGCATCCCTCAATTTCTGACTAAACCATCAAGGTCTCTTGACAAAAGTGCAAGGGGATATTGTCTCCCCTTCTCTACTTAAAGGCTATTGTATTACTTTGGAAATCATTAATGATCCTAGATCAACCTTTGTAGCTTCCTTCTCCTCATCCTTTGTCACTAGGTACATAATCTCCTTATACCTATGCTTGTTGCTTGGGAAAGAAACCTTGGCATGCTTTCCAAGTGTGCACCCCCTACATACTCCATGTTTCTCAAATCTGAAATCTAGAAGACCTATGACTATCTCCCTCAAAATAGGCAATGCATTTTGATGTAGGTGCACCATCCTCTTGTGCCACAACTTGCATAAGTTGTCAATGTCATGCACCAAGGATCAAACAAGCTCACCCTACAACTTTTACAACTTACCTTCTATAACTCTTATTACCTAAGCTATATCTGGGATATATTCCTTTGGTTTTATGAGGACTTGTTGGTTCTTGAACTCCATTGCAAATCCCTTACCCTCCATAACTGAAATTGAAATAAATTTCTTCCTAAAACCTGGTACAAACAATACATCATCAAAATCTAAATAATTGCCTGACTCGAGCTAGAAGGGAATAGTATCAAATCCTACTACTGGGTACTTGGTATCATCACCAAGCTCAACCTGTACTCTTGAGTCTTTCTTATTCATACTATAAAAAAATTATCGGGATGATGTCATATGTTGAGATGCCCCACTATCCACATACCTCGCATTACTCATAATATTTCTAGTAGAAAGGAAATATAACAATGAGAAATCCTTCTCAAACTTGGTAGAAAACTCATTCATTTGAATTTTTGCAAAGGCTTCTACCTGCTTTTGTTGTTGTTCCCATTTACCCTTCTTATCTGGGCATTATGATGCATAATGACCATAATTATGATGACTAAAGCACTTAATTTTTCTCAATTTATTCTTTCCCAATTGTGAGTTTGACTCCTCACTCTTTCCCTTACCCTTTTTGGGTCCTCTACCTCTTCTCTTATTTGATTAACTAAAAAGAGCTAGGTTCTCCTCACCATCCTCCTTGTCGGCATTTAACTCCATTTGAGTATCCTCTTGGATACAGTCATCCCAAAGCCTCTCAAAGTTGGGAAGGTTTTCCCGAGTGAAAATACCTTTGAAAAATGGTTGTCATGAAACTGGGAATCCATTCAGTGCCTTGTTCACTAATTTTTCATATTCAACCTTCTCCCCAACTGCTGCAAGTTGATCATAGATCTATGTGATATTCATAAGTTAACTAGTGATTGTTTATGATCTATTCATCACTATGGATTTGAATTTGTTTCACAATGTCATCTTCATGTTTATGTTCTAACTCCGGTAGAGACTTACCAGGGCATCAAACATATCCTTTGTTGTCTTCTTCTCGGATGCATGAGGGATCAAATGATCCTTTATGGCATCCAAGATCATCTACTTGGCCTTTAGTTCCCTCTTGTTGTGAACTACCAACTGCTATGGATCTATAGGCGTAGTCACAACGCTCTTGACAATATGTCCTCAAACCTGAGTGTTGTGAGAGAAATCTGCTTACGGACTAGCAAATAGGTTAGACTTTGCATGCAGATATGACCTAGAGAAAATCTACTTTCTACCTTCGTCCCCAGACTTAAATCCCATTTCTTTTCAGTAAATACATGGCCAGATCAACCTACCTTGTTCCAAGCGTTCGATGTCGATCCCTTGTCACACTTGATCACTTGTTTGCAGTTCTCCTTTCCAACGCTGACTTGCATAGACGACAAGAAACAACTACACATGCATCTTACCTATAGACTAACGGGTTAGAGATTCAAACACGTACTTAACAAATTATGAATAACTCATGAATTGGGACAGGAAAAGCATTTTCTTTATTACTTTGAATGAGTCAACTTACAAAAGTTGAGACCGGCCACCGCTCCGCGAACCTGATCCTGGGCTCCTCTTCAACTGTCCTCCAACTTCTTTGCTTTGTATCTCTTTTGGAACAAGGATGGCAAAAGGGTTGGGACAATGGGAATATGCAAATGGGTAGAGTTTCTTTGCTATATTTTCCCTCTTCCAAATTGGACCCCTAACCCTTCTTTTATAGGTTAGAAGAAGCTAGGTATTTGGATGAACCCTTGGCCATGCATGTTCGGGAGTTTCAGTTAACTCACCCAAAGCTTTGTGTTCTGTCAGAAACTTTCCTTTTTTCGTGCTTTTGTTGGTCCATGTGGGCTAGTTTAGGTCAGTTAGCGTGTACACACGTGCAGTAATGGAGTAGGGTGTCTGGGCCCTTATAAAAGAGGTTTTTAAAGAGTTGTTTAGCCGTGCTTTTGGAAAAGAAGGGATATGAGATGGCCTGATTCCAGGTAAGCATGTATGGTGCAAATTAGGGTTATAATAGATGCCCCTTAATGTGTGAGGTCAGAAGAGCATCTGATGGCTGAAATACATTACCAATCTTTACTGATATGCCGAACGATTGAGCCCAAGGATCAGGAACCGGGAGGTGCCGTCTGCAAAATAAAAAATGTATCATCGAGGCGGGCATACCCATGCTTGGGATAAAATAGAATCATGGCTACCAATCAAATACACTGTAGATCCATGTCAAATAACTATATAAAGAGTAGCCACGAACAATACAAAATGGAGATACGTCTCGAAATCAAAAAGATATACATATAGAGTATCCATCTTCTAGAAGATGATATGGTCTGATGGCTAGAGATGAGGTCTTCAGAGCTCGAGCAACTACTTCAAAATCTTCAAAACTCGGGTAGGAGTGTAATATGAGTGTACAACTGCACTACCCAAAGGTCTTCAACGACTCGTCGATCATGGACTTGATGATCAGACTGAAGGCTTCATTGATTTTGAACAAGGACTTGATTGGACATTCAAGATGGTCGGGTATGAGGGCAAGAGACAAATTGCAGAGGGGCCGACTGAGGCTTAGTGACAAACTTCCCTTGGAAAATAGCATGACAAATGATGAGACTCAGGTAGCATGGCATTAATCATAAGTCTACGAAGCAGGAGGCAACACAAACTCTCCATATGCTTGGAAGGATAACCAAATGGTGGAGGACACAACTCTATATAGCGAGAAAAACTTCCTAAGTTCGTACTACATCCCATAGTTTGATGAAAAAACAGAAAGATGTGCGTTATCCAAGGGCGACTCATTATGCTGTTGATAAAGAAAATACTTTTCCCTTCCTCTTTTTGGGGTATATTTGATTTTTTTGTCTTTTTCAATAATTTTGGAAAAAGAATAAAAGAATGTTACGTTACAATGGAGGAACAAGTGGTGCAAACATACAAGTTCAAGGCACAAGAACAAGACTGATGTTCAAGTTAATGATACTCGGGAAAAATCCTCCAGGGGACAAGGGTGTTAAAACACAGAAGCAAACTATTACAAGGCTGGCATATAAGATATGCAAACACGGTCAACAAAACACACAATGGTAACATCCTTCAATGTAAGTTTAACGAGCCCAGAGAAGGTAAGCTCGATGGTTTTTCATATTTAGAGAGTCCGAAAAAACACAAAAGGAGAATCCATTGGGGTACCTTTTTCGAATATAGTTTAGTTGGTTCGAAAAAGGGGTAAACTAGCACCAACAAGACGTCTATTCAAAACCATTTTAATGAGTGTGATAAGGACAAGATCACTCGACCATTTTTTCATTTTTAAGGAGTCTGAAAAATTCTTAACTATGGACTCTGTCAGGAATGTTCTTCTGGACTAGTTTAACGAGTGTGAAAGAATAAGGTCACTCGACGATATTTTCAATTTTAGGGAGTTTGAAAAGAGATTAACTATGGAATCCGTGGGGGTTCCTTCTTCGTAAGTTTAGTCCCTCAGGCCTGAAAAATGGATAAAATTATACCTGAGAGTACTCTTCTATAGAGCTGAAGTTCCATAGAGTATACCTTTGTTCGTATAGTTGACCGTACAGACCGAAAAAGGGGTAAACTACCACTAGACACACGTGACTTCAAATTTTAGTTTAACGAGCGTGAAAGGCCATAAGATCACTCGACAATATTTTCATGTTTAGAGGGTCTGAAAAGGGATTAAAAGAAGACCGGTTATTTTTTGGGAGTCCTGAGGGTGAGGTCAAGAGCGAAGAAGAATCATGCAAATGAGGCTCAAACTCGTATTCAAGAAAAACTCGTATTCAAGGACTCCTGAGCCTACAGTGTTTTAGAGACAACATGAATACCATAATTCAACCAGGATCTACCTAGGGAATCCATGTTCCGGTAAGCTTTACCACCAAGTTGTGAAACTTCTAAAGTAGATATGATGGTTCCATGCCACAACCTGATGGGATCGATCCTATGGCAAAGGAAAAAGACAATGAGAAACAAAAGTCAGGGTAGAAACCTAACCTATATGTTCAAGTAGATCGTCGAATTTTTTTTCCATGGACCGTCGAAAATTACTCAAAACTAAAAAAAAACTGTCCCAATACTCGATCAAATCCATCCTATATAACTCCTGAATCACTCTAAATGATTTTTGGTATAAAGAAAATGATAATGGAGGCTAAAAAAGTGACAAAAAGAGGCCAAAAAGTCTATAAATAGAAGCTGGTAGCTCATTATCACCATTGCTGATTTGGAAATTGACTTTGGAGCCAAAAGACCCCCTTTGTCAAAAGTGGTGATTCCAGGAGCTGTAGTGGATGAAAATACTTCTGTCTAGACCAAGTAAGTACAAACTCCCTTTTCTTGCATTTCATGCCTTTATTTGTGCATTGGGTTTCATTTTTTAGGGGGACGTCGACCTTTAAAAGGTCGGCCCTAGGTCCACACAGGTTGTCTCTGGATAGGCCGCGTGTACATTCAGGCAGAGTAAAATATGACCACGTGTACATGCAACTGTCATGATTACATCACACATGGACCCTATTATGGAATGAAAAAGGCATAAAAAGCAAGGGTTAACTCTCTTGAACCTTGGTGTTTTGCAGGATGTATGTCCATTGGAGAGAAAGAGAGCATGAAGAGGTAAATGAGTTGGTCGGGGAAGACCCCAATGTTGTGGCTACTTTGATGCAGTGTGGGTTACTCAAGTTTTTCCTATGTCCTTTCATGTGGGCACAACCTAGGCTACTGAATGCCTTGGTTGATTACTGGCATCCGGATGCAGAGGCATTCATGTTAGAGGGGAAGTCACTGGTGCCCATGGTCGAGGACATTTACTTTTTGACTGGCCTCTCCAGGAGAGGGGAACTAGTCAATTTCCATAATTTTCTTGCGGGACTGCATAACATAGCGGAATTTATAGGCCTATACTATGCAGTTGATACAGACCGTGTGAGCATGCAGGTGCCTATAAGCAAGATCATGAACTTATCACTACAGGCAATAGTATTTCTTATTGGGTGAATTACTGGTTCTATGACTCTACATCAGGCGTCCTGTGCACAGATGAACTGTGCAGTCCAGTGCTTAAATGAACAAGTTTTTTATTGGAGTACCACTTTGTTTGAGTGTATGAAGAGGCAATTGACAGATTTCCGTTTGTGGACACATAGGAAATTCGGGTTCGGGACCATTCTGTGTTCGTTCTTTTTTGAGAGAGTTCCGAGTTTTAGTCCTCGAGTAGTGGTACGAGGACATCAGGCCTCTCTTCCTGCTATGTGTAGATGGGCAGTACTACTGCCGTGACAGGGTGGTGGAAGGACCAATGAGTCCTTCGATGATGAATTTTTTGCATGGTTGTCACGACAGATCCCGGTTATAGAGGACTACCCCTATGCTGGGATTGATTTTTTGAGAGACCCGAAGATACCAGTACCTCCTGGTGAGGAGTGAGGGGAGATGGTTAAGTCTCCACCTTTGTAGTTTTTTTGTTGTATATGTAATTTTTATGTTGTTTTGTTATATATATCATTTTTTGTTATGCTAGAGTATTTGACAGATATGTGTTCATTGTGTGCAGATGTGGGACCAGTGCGACCCGCTGACTATGCGAGGAACATGCATCATCCTCGGCTATGGGCCGCACTTGCTGCCGCAGGGGGACTAACAGTAGCAGGAGATCTTCCAACCGGGGAGGCTGAGAGGGTATTGATATGGGTTGAGCATAAATTTACTGCGCTCACTCGCACGATCCCAATGGCAGAGATTGAGGACCTACCACCATCTATGCAGCCTCATGTAGTGGGGGCACCATGGACGTGGGTATGGTTGTTTTGGCATTTAGCCAATGCTGTGGACTAGTATAACAGGGCCCACAGGCCCTAACTTTAGCTAGACATTTTGACGTGCCACAAACACTACTTGTATATATTTTTTGAGGGCATAAGTCCTGTGACTCATTATCAGTTATATTTTTGAGGCACTTGCATCCATCTATGTACTCTGGTTACTTTATGATATTATATATGTTTTTTTGGTCTTTTGTGTCTTATGGATCATGTGTGCAAAAATGTATTTACATGCTTATGTCAACGTTCTTTCATATGTATGCAAGATGCCAATCTAAAATTTGATTAGCTAGAGTATCTGTAACTTGGTTTAATCTCCTAGGAACATGAAAATATGTAATATAATCAAAGTTTCGTTCTAAGAGACGTACCCCAAGGAATCGTCGGTGTAAAGTTGAATCATGAACCCGATACACTCGTTTTAACTAAGACACAACTAGTTGAGTGTCACGATAGACCCAGAGATGAGAGATACCCAATGACAAAGCGTCACGAAGAAACTCAATAACTGCGTTATACTTGACAACATTATTTGTGGTGTCACCTAAGCATATCCCTCCAGAAGATAATAACTGGCCTTGAGGTGTAAAGATTACCCAAGCTATGGAGGCAAGCCTCTGAGTGTGCCTACTCGCACCGTCTGCATACCCAATGAAAACCTTGGAATCACTTGACATCTACCACAGTGACGAAAGATAATATCAACGACACGTCCTTAACACTAAAAGAAACTAAAAATTAATAGTACAAAGACTATACATATGTTACAAAAAGTTACCCACAATGACCTGCCTATGAGTAATACTTATTGAGGTAGAGCCCATTTCTAGGATCCGCTAAATCATTCCCTTCAAAATCAATCAGACGATAAGCGCCCTTTTTTAAAACCTCTTTTATGATGAAAGGTCCGAACCACATGGGTTTGAATTTTCCTGCCCCTAGGGGGTCCTTATCTTGGTCATAGACTAGGACAAGGTCACCTTCAGAGAAAAACCGAGGATGAATGGACCTATCATATTGACACTTGACCTTATGTTTGTGAGCCTCGTTGGCCAGGGCTGCATCACGATGCTGCTCATTGAGCTTCTCAAGGTATACTAATTGTTCTTCAAGTGGAGAAGTGTCTGGCAATAATTGTACTGCCAACTTTAGAGATGAGATCTGACATTCGATGGGAACGATTGCCTCCAGCCCGTAAACAAGTTGAAAATGTGAGAAAATGGTTGCAGTCTAAACAAATGCTCGGTAAGCCCATAATGTTGAGTATAACATCAAATGCCAATTTGATTTGGCTGAGTTGATAGTTCGTTGTAGAATGGTCTTAAGAGTTTTGTTTACAGGTTCCACCTGCCCATTTGCTTGGGGGTAGTAGGGTGATGATTGTTCTTGCCGTAACCCAAGCTTTGATGTTAACTCGGTCATCATCTAGTTACGAAAGTGATTGCCATGGTCAGTGACAATCTCCCTTGGGACGTCGAACCTTGCTATTATCTGATTGAATAAAAAGAGAGTTGTAGTCTCTCCATCATCTTTAAACGTTGGCATAGCTTTGACCCACTTTGTGAAGTAGTCAATAGTTATGATGATATAGCGGTGCCCCCTTGCTGAAGGAGGGTTGCAAGTAGTGTAATCAATCCCCCACTTGGTGAAGGGACCAATTGTGATGACAGGAAACATGGGAGCAGGATATGACCTCATCTTCCGAGAGAAGATTTGGCATAGATGACACTTCTTGACTGATTCGATACAATATTTGATAAGTGTCGGACAGAAGTAACATACTCGTAGAATCTTTTGGGATTTTTCCAACCTAGACAAATGACCGCCACAAGCTCCGGTATGGCAATTGTTAAGAACAATAATTGCTTCCTCATGAGTGAGACATTGGCATAGGATGCAGTCTACACCTCTCCGATACAATGTATCATCGATTATGAGATAATTCTTAGCCTGATGGCGTATACGTCGACGCTCATCATGAGAAGCAGAGGTGGGGCACTTCAAAGTCTGGAGATAGATAAGTATATCTCCATACCGGGGATCCAAAGATGTGATAAAAAACATATCTCCCCAAATAGGCGATTCTTCAGGCACAACGTCACCTGACTCAACCGGAAGTTCCGAAATAAGTTCTGCAAAGACCAGTGACTTTTTAGACTTTGTTGAAATGAACTCTAAGTGAAACTCCTGGAGGATTACTATCCATCTATTGATTTTTCTGCTTATTACCCGTCGTGTCAACATGTACTAGAATGGATTCATGACAACAATGAAAGTGGTCTTGCGAAACAAAATATAATGACGAAACCATTGAACAACATAAACTGCTGCCAACGCAAGTTTTTCAATGTGAGAATAATTTAGTTCTGGTCCTATGAGGCCTCGGCTCATGTAATAGATCATGTATTCTCAGAACAAGTCATCTTCCTAAACTAAAACCATGCCAATGGTTGACTTTTCTGTAGCCAGATATAACAAGAAATCTTTGTTATAGTTAGGTGTCCAGAGTAGAGGGGTAGTTGTGAGGGCATGTTTTAATGCGTCAAAAGAGAATTGAGTAGTATCGTCTCAGTAAAAGGGAACGTCTTTCTTCAGTAAGCACATAAATCCCTTGGTGATCTCGACATAGTTGGCGATGAAGCATCGTAAAAAGTTTGCCTTGCCTTGTAGACTCTGAAGTTGAAGGATTGTGCGTGGGGGGGGGAAACTGAATTATTGCCTCAACCTTGAGAGGATTGACCATGATCCCTGTTGTTGACACTATGAAACCTAACAATCGTCCTGACGTTACGCAGAAGATGCACTTGTTTGGATTCAGGTGAATCTGAAAGTAGCGACAACGTTCGAAGATAAGTCGGAGGTGTGTGGGATGATCCGTTCTCTTGTGAGATAGAGATGCTAAATCATCTAAGTAAGCCTCAAATATATGCTTGAGGTCATGGAAAGCAAAAGACATGACCCACTGAAAGGTGGCTCCAACATTTTTGAGACCAAAAGGCATCTTATGATACGTGAATGTACCCCATGGATAGATGAATGCCATTTTGTGTTGGTATTTGGGTTTGATTTGTATCTGATTATATCCTGAAAAATCATCCATGAAAGAAAAGGCTTCGCAACCTGCACATTCATCAATGATCTGGTCGATGAACAGTGTGGGAAAATTATCTTTGGGACATGCCTTGTTCAAATCACGGAAGTCGGTACATACACGAATAATGCCTTGTTTTTTATTGACCAACACGGGGTTTGACACCCATTGGGTCAAATGGATAGGATAGATAAACCCAACTTTTAGAAATTTATCAACCTCAACCTTAATGGCCGCTACTTTCTTAGGATTAATTGGAAAAATCTTCTACCAAACTGGCTTGGCATCAGGATACGTTGTGGTTTCATGTTCAACTATTTTTGGATCGATGCCTGGCATTTCCTCGTAAGACCAGGAAAAAACATCACAGAATTCTATGAAAATATCGGTGTAGATTTGAATCTCTTCGGGGGAACAATCAGCTCATATGAAGACATTCTCCATGATGCCAGGGTTTCAGGAGATATTGATCGGTAAGGTTTCAATGATAGTTTCCATATTACCCTCAACATAAACCTCATGTATAGCTAAGGGAATAATAGGACAAGTCCGATCTCCCATCATAGTCACGGTGAATTCTCTCGCTTCAATTCAACTTAACTATGGGAGGACGTACGATCTGTGATGAATATCGTCCCAGGGTTTATTCGGACTAGTCATTGCTTCAATTATTGCTTCATCAGAAGGAAAGACTAAGTCTAATGAATCGGTGTGAGTGAGAGAAACCTGAGCCCAAATAGGCTCTAGTAGTGGATCGAACTCCTGTGCAGGAGCTTGATCAGTGTTGGCTAAAGTTTGTTGGACTAAAGAGTATGCTACTTCAGCTGCAGACAAGGACATGGACATGCCTGAGTGCGCTGTCCCATCTATCGTGGCCGATGGGGAAGAAGTATCCACTGATCGTCGAAGTAAGTCGTGCGGAACGATGAAACTTGAAAAATCTCAACCTTATGGTGATTGGATATAAAGTCGATATCACCTTGAGGGGGTGGGTAATTGAAGGTACCCATAAAAAATGGGCACAAACCAACCCCTACGTTGACGACACCTGGTTGAGGATTATCAATCATCAGGACTGTGGATGCCCCCAAAGAAAGGTCAGGTCCGGAGAAGGACAATTGATTGATGGTCACTCTCCGACCCTTGTGTGGAAACAACAAGACCCAAAAAAATGTAGCAACCACAGCTTGCATGGAATAAGTCCAAATCCTTCCTAACAAGAGGTTATAGTCGAGGGGAGCATCGACTACCTCTACTTCAACACACACAGTCTTCCCTCCTAACTGCACGGGGAAAGAAGGAACGATACCGTGTGGTTGGAACAAACGATCGTCGAAAGAGGTGATGGAGAGTAGGTGACAGAGACAAAATGGGCTGGCCAACAACCTTCCAACATGCCAATGACATAACACATGTCGAGGCACCCTCATCAACCACTGTGCGGAAGATATTCCAAGTAAAATGTTTCGTGGGATAAGCCACTACTATCTGAAATGCTATGTGGTAAGGTAGACGAGGTTTTAATTCGGTTGTATCCATCATGATTGTACCCAGATTAAAAGTCTCGGTAGATCCTAAAGAGGTTAACAAGGCTTTCCTCTGGAAAGGGCATCTTTGGAGGACCTCCAAAGTGAACATCGCGCAAGGGGTTTGTGATAAATCTTCCACCACAGAGTAGTTCTGGGTGGCCCTTGCGTTTGGGTTATGAGAAGATTTTTTAAATTCACCTTTGGGAATGCGTGTCATTGTTTCACCCAACGTCTTCTCAATCTGTAGAGGAAGAGATGGGAGTTCAACTTATTTACCCTTATTAGAAGTGCTTGGTTTACTATAGTCATGCGCTCTAGTCGATATAAAAGCATCACCCCTCACCATATATATGTTCACGGATGCAGGGTTGTTCGCAGGTGGAGAGGGGTCTTGGTTGCCCCCTTCCGTGCTTGTAGAGGCTTGGGTTAGATTTTGCCCATGTTGAAATGGATTGGTCAACACAACCTACTATTGTTGTGTCACAAACTTTTGGGCTTCTGCAAGCCGAGGACATAGATGGGTTGGGTGGTCCTCCACGCACAAGTTGCATGGATACCTCGCCTTTCATTTTTCAGTGTTGTCTCTGCCAGCATTATCGGTAGGTTTTTTATCCCCCTTACCCTTCTTTTGTTGTTTTTTCTTTCCTTCTGGCTGCTGGGTGGCCTTTGGGTCAGTCGATTACACTGTGTGTACCTTCGATGTTTTGGTAGGGGGAGCAGCCAAAGTAGTAGTTTGGTTGGCCTCTGTGTGTTGTATAGATAACTACTGCAATTGCTTCGTCAATTGCTCAGCGAGCTTTGTTTGTATTGAACCAGCAATACCATCGGCATGTGGTCCAACTCTCTATATAGTTTTATCCAGTATTGAGCATGGCACATCTGGCAAGATGTTGTATAATAAACCAGATTAAGAATAGATGAGCTCAAATTGTTGAGCTCTCATGATGGCGTCTTCTTCGGAGAATACTCTCAACGTGGTGACGTCTTTGGATAACTGCGAGACCAAAGACTTAAGGAACCACTCAAGAAGGAATGCTGGTGGGATTGGCACCTTAATTAGACTCTTCTAACATCTCCATTCTCGGATGTGATTAGAGATATGGTTCATTGTTGTCTATTCAAAATTGGCCAGCAGCTCTGTGCCATCACCGTATCTCACAGGTAACTAGAAATGGTTTAGGAAATCCATTGCCAGCTTGCCGAAGGAAGAGTATCTTGAGCGATCAAGCTCAATGTACCATTTCGTGACACTCCCAATGAGAGTACATTGAAACAATTGCAACTGTACAAAGTCATCTTTCAATGAGTTAGATGAGCACCAAATATGAAAGGTAGTCACGTGATCTCCTGGATCTTCGTTAGTCTTGGCTTTGAAATTTGGAATGTCTGAAGGAAACTTCATCAACATAGGAGGCCAACGCGGATCGTGAAAAATAGGGTCATTCAACAACGTTGTCAAATATGGCAAGTGCAAAGTCACCAAGAAGGGTAGTTTGGGTTGTTGGTGATAACCTGGGAAAAAGAGGCCTGGAGTTTGACTGGCACCAGGTTTCCAAGAAAAGTTCGATTGCTGGCTTGGATTCTGGTAGAAACCATGGCCTCTGGTAGAAACCATGGCCCTGGCCAGTGTATGGATTTTGCAAATGTGGAGACATCATCGACTAATTTCCCAAATAGGACATAGATGGTTGGGCATGCATTATATTTGAAGGACTCTGGGAAGGGTTGCCCCATGTTGGTCCCATGGGGATGTGCATAGTAGTTTGTCCGGGGTTCCATTGATTGTGGAAAGAATTTCCCCAGATCGACATTCCGGATGAGGGAACGAATCCGTGCCCAGAATTCCAAGGCCCTGATGTGGAAGAAGTTCCTAGGTTTTCCCCTTGTGCAGGAATAGTACCCTACATAGGAATAGATTGTCCAAAATTGGGATTGCCCCCAGTTGAGAAGGCGAATGACGAGAAGGCATTGTTACCAAACATTCCGGTCAAAGAAAATGGTGTCGAACCTACCGACATATTATGCGAAGGTGGTCCTTGACTCCCTGCTCCAAATAAACTATGGTATGTAGGTTGCCCGACGGATTGCTGATGCGAGCCATCGAGTGAAGGGGACGAAGGAGGGATATGAACTCCTCCATAAGGGAAAGCATTAAAAGGAGTAGGAGTTCCCCCCATGTGACCTTGCAGAGGAGCACTAGAGCTCCCAACCCCCAGACCTGAAGTCTGTAAAGTGGAGTAGGAAAGTACAAGACTTGTACCCGAACTAGGTGTTGTAGGAAAATCTCCCTGCAGACAGGTAGATCACCTCTAAGGCTTGACCTTAACCCTAGACAAAAAAATGCTTAACGTGGACACTGACTTCCTTTCAAATCTATCTAAACTAATACATGAGAAGGAAAGATAACATGAGTACCTCTTAATCGACGTTTGTCCCTGCACGCTCCGAGTTGCGCTCCAATCCTTTGCTCCTCGCTGAGCTCTGTGGACAAAACAAGATACGACTACGACCACTTCCTACTCTATTGATATTAGCTTGAAAACAGATCTATCAGTTAATGATAAGTTCATGTAACATCAGACACAAACTAGAAAGAAACAGGCCAAGCGTGTCATATTAATGAGAATAACGACAACAATGCTTACAATCGTAGATGCGAATGCGACAACTTCGTCAAGTCCCCTTCGTCTAACCCTTGCCTGAAAGATCCACAACCTAGATAACAACAGCTTCACTGATCACTCTCCTTTGGCTGACTGTAAGTTTCCTCCAAGATCATAAGTTTCATATGTTCATATCTCCCCCTTTCCACCATCATAGAGCCTGTTTATATAGGTTAAAAGGAGCTTAACCTCTTGAGTTATCTTTAGAACAAGTTGGGAAACTTCTCCTTAGATCAGGGATCTCTTGATGAAAAAAATAATTCAAGCACAACTGCCTCCTAATCTCGAATAATCCTCCCCTTATTCTCCTCAACGGACCAACAACTGACCCAGAATAGGGAGCGCTCCCACAGAAGGGGTCTCAGAGCGTTGTAGCGCTCCCTGGTAAGCCTTAGGGAAGCGCCAGCGCTCTCAAGATGGGCATCGCTCCTCCAAAAGGGGATGGGGAGCATTATAACACTCCCTAACGCATTATAGGGGAGTGCCAGCGCTCCTGCAGTTGAAGTAGGGGAGCGTTCCCCCTCCAAACCTTTGTTTTTGGGCTCTTTTCAGGTGTCAAGATTTGTTTTACTCCAGTAAACCAGTTCTCCTCCTTAAAATCAGTCATATGAGATATGATAAGTGCCTCCTTAGTGTCGTATTCATGACATTATGTCTGAACATCATTTTCGACACTAGTGACCAACTTGCGACACTTGCGAAAGTTGTAAGGAATGATGTGACACTTACGACAATTGATAGGGACAATGCGACACTCATACAGTTGAGCAATTTTGACGTGTAACAGAATGCCCCCCAAAGTATGAAGTCAGAAGATGTGAACTGATGACTGAAATACTTTGTAGAAGTTCAAGCAAGGGTATAGAATCGGAGAACCTGACGGAAGCTGCACACAAACATCCAACAAATATCATGACATATTTCAAAACCCAAGGCAGGTATACCTATGCTTGGATGATCAATATTTGTAAGGTATGGCCACCATAGTATACACTGTGGATCCATACTTGTATTGATGAAAGGGAATAGCCACCGAAAATACACTATGGATCTATACTTTTATGACTTAGACTGATCGTAGCCACGAAGAATACAAAGTGGATCTACGAGATGATAAGACATAGCCACGACCAATACAAAGTGGATCTATGTAGCAATGTATGTGTTCTTTGTCCAAAACTCCTTCGCAACCTGGGCAAAACATACATCAAAGTGAATTACTCAACCCAGGGTCTTCTTACCAATACCCGTGCGATATGATTCTAACCATGTGAATAGATGTCTTGGTTTCGAACATGGCAGAAACCACTTGATTACCAATCAATGGGGTAAACCGTTAACAAGTGCGAGGGAGATCACCATTAATGTCAATGATTCCCAAGGTACTGTTGGCATTCGGAAGTCACTCCTGGATTGCTAGCAGGAGCAGAGCCCGAAGCCCATCAGTTTTAATGTCACGGTTTATTTGAAGGGTGATCAAATGGAGGAAGACTAAGAACGGCAGAGCCTCAGCTTAGAAACCAGATCAGGCACGCATGATAGAGTGAGGTCTTGATAAACTTCAAACAGTGAGCTATAGTAAAGGCGAGTAGGTGGAATATTTACGCAAGAAGAGCGCGATGATCTATTACAGACATCCGGTATGCAACAGATTAAAGAAGAAATGAGCTCAAACGCAAAATCCTTTTACATCCGAACACATAAAAACCAGAGGGCACGACAACGCCACAACAAATCCTTTGTTGCAACCAGTTGCACTACTGTGAATCCTCAGGTAACAAACGAACAAAGATGGAAAAGAGGGAGAACTGCTTGTTATAAACCAAGAAATCTCAAACACAGAGGCATAACCATGAAACCAGAGTATTGCTGAAACTATACAGTCGGGAGCTTAGCTCTACCATCGAT
>ML855156.1:5162-17724 GCA_009831015.1 Picea engelmannii | reverse complement strand
GGGGGGTCCGGAATGACCTTTTCCGCCGTTGATCCGGGCGCGCTCATCTGGGCCGTCGGGGAGATGCGCCCCCGATTCCGGACCCCCCCCCTTTGCTTAAAGGTCGGAAGGCAAGGAGGGTCCGGAATTTGCTGTGCGTCGTTGATCCGGGCGCGCCGATCCAGACCATCCGATCTCGCTTACTGTTTACCACGGGCGCATGGTCGCCCAAAACCTTGGACAAATGGGTTTTAGCCCATTCATTTGATTTCCTACCCCCCTGGCAAGAAATATCGCTAACAGGTACCTTAGTACATTCCACTGAATGTGAATATATGAGCTGAGGTCGAACATTCGTGGAATCATTCGATCAGAGGTCAATGATGAAAACCCACTGTCGAATGTGAGGAGGCCCGCCATTGAGGCATGCAGGTCCCAAAGTACTATCTAGTTTCTAAGTCTAATTCCTGGATAATGTGTTGGATTCGATAGGAATAGACTCGTCGAGGGAGGGCCTTGATGTATCCCCCATCAACGACGCGAAACATGTAGAAACATGTAATTGGTAGATCAAAAGAACATGGACTGACACGGGTTTTTGAGACAAGATATTTGGGATGGTTGACTCTCGAGGCAGATACTTCCCTTGAACACTGAGGCACAACAACAAAACATGACATGGACCAAAACTGTGCAATGGATACTGTGACTTACGTCGGGTGATCCACAGGAGTGAAAGGAAACTCGGAGGATTGGCTCAGTGCAGAGGTTCAGCGGGTTATGATATATGCAAAGTGACAAAGTGCCGTGTTCAAGGGCGACTCTAAGAAGTGATAGATGATGTTCTCAAGAGACTGCTTGGCTTGATCCTTTCAATTTTTCCCCCATCCAGATAGACGAGTACCTCTTTTTGATTTAACGAGCTCGAGGAGGATAACACATGCTCTATATAACTCACCTTCGGTAAGTTCCTCTTCCTTTGTTTAACGAACCGGAAGAAGTAAGGGTTCGTTCCCATATGGGCCTGTCGATGTGTGCTTTAACGAGTCCAAAGACAAAAAACTCGAAGGTTTTTTGGGATTATAGAGTTTTTGGAAAAACGCTTAAAAGAGAACTCTCTCAGTTCCTTTTTCGTGCAGTAGTCTAACGAGACCGAAAAAGGGTTAAACTATCACTCAGACGCCCTTTCTGACATTTTAACGAGTGTGAAAGGAAGCAAGATCACTCAACAATCTTTTCATATTTAGAAAGTCATAAATGCGACAAGGTAAATGATTCATTAGAACTGCCAAGAAACCTGCGATGCCAGAAACTATAAACCAGAGATTAGTGAAGCCATTTACACCATTAGAGAAACCCAACAATGACCATACCTTATAGAAAAAATGAAATCCTATAAATAACAATGGATTTGGAAATTTATTTACCATTTCATTTGCAAGGATTTGTGGAGTGTTGGAGAATCTCAATTGGAGCAAATCTTGTTTTTCTCGCTGCCGGAGCTACGATTGACCATTTCGCACACTGTTCGGACCAAGTAGGTGTTCATTCTTTGCTCTTTCAATTGCACGGTTTCAAGTTGATTTTCATGGCATTATTAATTTAAAACACAAAGCCCTAGGTCACCCTTTTTTGAACCAAATCGTCCTCCTTTTAAAAGTTAATGAAATGGGGGGAATATTTTACAAAAATGTATTGGAGAAGGTTTGTTAAGATGCTTACACCCTTGCAATTGATTAGACCGACCATTTAAGCAAAAGAAACTCATGAAAATTCCCCTCATGAGCCCACGCACCCCCTCAAATCGTTTTGCATTTTTACCATGTTTTAATCATTGTTTGGTAAATATTAAAGAGTATGGTGGTTAAAAAGGATGATTGGTTGCTTTTAGATGTCATGGGAATTTGATTTTATGTTTTAAAATCTTTTTGAAAATCGCTGAAATCACAAAAACGTGAGGAATGATGAAAATCTTGATTTTTTGTTTTGTAGGTGTATTCGACAATCATGATTGAATGGAAAGAGCAGGAACACGAGATGGATGATTTAGCCACTCTACGGAGTCCCCGTACGTGGGCCGCTTTGAGAGCCTACGGCTTGCTCAAGTTTTTCAAATTGCAAAAAATGAAAAGAGAGATTCTACTGCTTGAGCATATGATTGGCCTTTGGGATGTTACGGAACAAGGATTCCATATTGGTACACAACTCCTAACCATTGAGATGGAAGATGTGTACTTTCTGACCAGCCTCTTGAAAAGAGGGGTCCCCATAGCTTTTACAGGACAGAGGGCATTACCTGAGCAGGTGGACGTGTATCTGGCACGTCACTGTATTCCGGGAGCAAGGTTGGTAGGGGGCAGGATCCATATCAAGGATATATGAGATCTACCTCTTCGATCTATATTATTTGCTATCACAAGTGTGACTGGTAGCACTAGTGCTCATTTGGCATCGAGATCATAGGTGGCCTATGGTGTTCAGTGTTTAGAGCCAACACCATTCAATTGGAGTGCAACGTTCCTTTGAAATGTGAAGGAACAGATCTCACGATGTAAGAATGGCCAAAAGAAGTTCGGCTATGGCTCATTCTTAGTCTCATTCTTCCTAGAGCGCATCCATCAGATGCAACCTCAGTTAGCATTGGCAGTACGCCTAGTGGACGAACCTCGGATGGAGAGGTGGACTAGTCTGTCTCCAAGACTAGTTTTAGAGTCAGAGTTTCACTTTACTGGTGATTTCTTTGCCTGGTTGAGATGGTAGTACCTCTGGATAGAGGACTTCCCATACGCTGATGTAGACTTTCGTGGGAGTATGGACTTGATTTTTCCCACGGGGGAAGATTGGGACGAGTCAGGTAAGAGACTAAGTCGTACCTTGTCTAGTTTTGTTTTTTAAGTTTTTGATGTATATGTATTTTTTTGGGTATGTAAAAGAGTCTTATCAGATGTTTTGTTTCCAATGTGTAGACAAGGGAGCAGTGCGCCCTGTTGATTTACCAGTACCAGGACGTCGTGGAGGCGCCCCAACTGCGGCAGATCCGATGGTACCAGTGGTGGGTCTCCGGGAGGTCGAAAGAAACCTCCAAGGCCTTACTATGGGCATCCCTCCTCTGCGGAGGGGGGATGTTCCTTTGCGTCTGCAACGACACACTGTAGGAGTGCCAGAGAACATCAATTCTCTGTTGAGGCGTGTAGTGCGTGCAGTAGTGGGTTACTCACAACACAACGTAGTGTGGGGAGATTAGAGTCTCCCCGCGATCATGTTTTTTGTATGCCTTGTCTGGCGATGTTGTATGGGTGGATGGACCCAATATTTTTCTCTTCTACACACCTTTTGATGTAATGAAAACATTTCAGTCACACNATATATATATATATATATATATATATATATATATATATATATATATATATATACAGTTTCGAGTTTTTATGATGCCGATGATTTGTACATGATGATGTCTGTGATGTGTTTTAATTTATATGTAATGTACAATTTTTGCTTTCCTTGAATCTTATCTGTGGGCAAGATACCGATCCATGATATAATTAGCTAATGAATCTGAAAAACTATTAAGTTCTCTTGGAATGTGTCTATATTCAATGTAATCGAACATTCGTTCAAGACGACGAACTTGCAAGTGTAGATGTAGCAGGATAGGACTACGGATAGTGTAGATGCGGTTGAGTTGATAAACAATGAGTTGGGAGTCTAAGTAAATAATGATACGAGAGATACCTAGGGAGGAGGCTTGGGTTAGTAGTCCAATGACAACGTGGTATTCTGCCATATTATTGGTTGCTGGTCCTAAACAGATGCCTCCTGAACTCACCACCTCGTAAAACTGATAAATAACCCATGCTGCCGAGGCAATGTTCCGGGTATGTCGGCTGGTGCCATCCGTGAACCCAAAAAATATAGGAAAGGCAGACGTCATCTGCGCATGAAAAAACAGGCACAGTCATGAGTGGAAACGGTAAAGACTCGAGCACGCGAAAGAAAAGACACACCACACTAAAATACAATAATGTACAAAGTACAGATGCTAGGTGATCTAGGCATAGTACTTTTTAAGGTAAAGCCCGTTTCGGGGCTCTCCCAGGGAAATTCCATCATGATCTACTAGTTCGTAAGCACCTCATTGTAAAACATGCTTCACGATGTAAGGACCGTGCCACATAGGTTCTAACTTTCCTGTTCCCAATTTATCGTGTGCTTGGTCATAAACAAGGACTAAGTCTCCTTCTGCAAAGGCTCGAGGTTGGATGGATTTGTCATATTGACTCTTAATTCATTTCTGATGTGCCTCATTAATGAGAGTAGCATCACGACGTGTTTCGTCTAGCTTAGATAGATACAAGAATTGTTCTTCTTCCGCAGAAGTATGGGGAAGGAGTTCTACTTTCAATTTGAGTGATGGAATTTCACACTCGATTGGTAGGACGACCTCAATGCCATAGACCAATTGGAAAGGAGTGAATCCAGTTGAGGTTTTCATAGACGTGCGATAGGCCCAGAGAGCGAAAACTAGTTGTAAATGCCACGATGTCTTGTTTTCCCCTACCATGGGTTGGATCATGGTTTTTAGGACTTTGTTGATAGCCTCAACTTGTCCATTTGCTTGAGGATAGTAAGGGGATGAGTTTTCATGGCGAAAACCCAATTTGACGTGTAACTCGCTCATCATCTGGTTTTTGAAGTGTGCGCCATGGTCGGTGACAATGGCATGTGGTATGCCAAAACGAGTAATGATGTGGTTAAAGAGGAATAGAGCTGCAGTACGGCCATCGTTCAGAAAGGTAGGCATATCCTCAGCCCATTTTGTGAAATAGTCGACGACGACAATGATGTAACCGTGCCCCTCGGCTGAGGTAGGCTTACACTGCATGAAATTGGTACCCCATTTGGAAAAGGGGCCGATGGCAATAATGGGGTGTAGTGCAGTAGGGTGGGTGCGTGCCTTCTTGTTGAATATTTGGCAGGGTGGGCATTTTTTGACGGCCTCGATGCAATCTTTAAAAATCGAGGGCCAAAATTAGCCGGCACATAGGATTTTTTGGGCTGTGGCCATCCCGGAAAGGTGACCGCCACAAGCGCCAAGGTGACAATCGTTCAAAATGCATTCAGCCTCTTCGTGAATCAGACATCGCCGAAGAATGGTGTCAATACCCTGACGATATAAAGTGTCACCGAGGATGAGATAACGACGAGAGTGGTGAAGGATGCATCGACGCTCTTCGCGAGAGATGTTGGGCTGAAAACGTTGAGTTTGAAGGTAGAGGAGAATATCTCCGTACCAAGGGTCAGAAGTGCTTATGAGGAAGAGAGATTCATCGGGGAGAGAATCTCTAGGTTCAATGTTTTCATCGGCACTAGGGAGAGCACATATGAGCTCGGAAAACACTAGGGATTTTTTGGCCTTAGCCTTTGTAAACTCGAGATCGAATTCTTGGAGAATAACAATCCATTTCGAATATTTTCCCCCAAGTACTTGACGTGTCAAGACGTGGTACATGGGGTTAGAGTCTGCGATTACCATGGTGGTGTGTAATAGGATGTAGTGGCGGATTCTTTGGACAACAATGACGACTGCCATAGCCAGTTTCTCCACATGCGAATATCTGAGTTCGGGTCCGGATAAAATCTTGCTCATATAATAAATCACATGTTCTTCGCCATTAGAGTCTTCTTGAACTAGAACCATTGCAATGGTGGAAGTAGAAACGACCAAGTAAAGGATATAATCCTTTGTATATTCGGGAGGATGTAACAAAGGAGCATGGGTCAAAGCATGATTGAGAGCGTCGAATGACCGTTGGGCAGTGTCATCCCAGATGAAAGGGATGTTCTTTTGTAGTAGTCACATAAATCCTTTAGTGATCTCAGCGTAATTGCAGATGAAACGACGAAGAAAGTTTGCTTTGCCTTGCAAACTTTGAAGTTGGGTTAAGTTGGTGGGTGGGGGTAAGGCTAGGATGGCCTTGATCTTCAAGGGATCCACCCTGATGTCGTCTTTGGAGATGATGAAACCAAGGAGTCGGCCGGATTCGACAGCGAAGATGCATTTGTGTGGGTTCAATCGAATACGATAGAAGCGACCTCGAAGAAAAATTGCCTGCAAGTGCCCAATGTGATCGGGTCGGTTGGATGAATGGGCGGGTAAATCATCGAGGTAAGGTTCTGCGATATGCTTGATGTCGTGGAAAGCGTATGACATGGCTCGCTTGAAGGTGGCACCAACATTTTTAAGGCCAAAAGGTAGCTTTTGGTAGGCGAAAGTGCCCCAAGGGTAGATGAAGGCTGTCTTATGTTGATCAGCAGGTAAGATTTCAATCTGGTTGTATCCATAAAAGCCATCCATGAAAGAGAAGATTCCGCTTCCCGCGCAATTATCAATGATCTGGTCGATAAAAGGCATAGGGTAGTTGTCCTTGGGACAAGCTTTGTTGAGATCACGATAATCTACGCAAACATGGATGATCCCTTGTTTCTTGGCAACCATAATGAGGTTAGAGACCCATTCCGTCAAAGGGACGGGGTAGATGAAGCCAGATTTTAGAAGTTTTTCAACTTCTGCCTTTATAGCTACCAGTTTCTTGGGGTGAACCGGGTGGAGTTTCTGTCGAACCGGTTTTGCGTCAGGGTAGGTTTTGATTTCGTGTATGACGATTGAAGGGTCAATCCCTGGCATTTCCTCGTAGCTCCATGCGAAGACATCGCGGAATTCCTTGAACAAAGTGGTGTAAGAAACCACTTCGTCGGGCGTGCAATTAGCACCAAGGTTAATGTTTTCCATAACACCTTCTTTGACTGAAATTTCAATTGTGATTGTAGTAGAGATGTTACCCATGTTCCCCTTAGAGAAAGTATCTTGAGTGAGGATAGGGGATTGTGGAGCATTGGTAACATCGGGGGGGAAGACAGATCGTATGTCTTGCACTTCTTCCAAAGGCGGAAGAAAAGAGGATCGATGGTGGTTGTCATCCCAGGGAAAATCGTCAATGCTAAGCATTTCCATAATAGATTCATCCGAAGGAAAAATGTGGGAAATGTAATCAACGACAGATGATAGGGAGTCCAACCACGAGGGCACCGAGTAAGCATTAGGTGCCAATAAATGTGAAGTGTTCGAAGAGGGAGAGGCAGATTGAATAGCTACATATGCGGCCTCGGCTGGGCTGAGTGGCAGGGTGTCACTGAGCACATCGAATTCCAAAGGACTAGGTACAATCCATGGATCAGATGACTCCAAGGATTGATAAGGCATAGTCGAAATCATGTTGACGGCAACAATGTGGTGTGCAGTCGGTGGAAGTGGTGTAGGGAAAGTACCCATAAGGCTAGAATCTTTCAATAATCCAACACCAACGCTTTCATATGTAACTAGGTGGTCTCCCAAAAACAGAATGTTGTTGGTGGCAGAGATGCGAGCGTCGGGTGTACAGAAATCAAGTTGATCGATGGTGAAAATTTTGCCTTGATGGGGGAATTGTGCACATCAAAACACCGACAAGGTGATGGCAGTCATAGCGTAGAACCAACTTCTTCCGAGTAATAGGTTGTATTCGAGGGGAGCATTGACCACTTCAACATCAACGGTAACGGTTTCACCGCCCAATTGAACGATGAGGGATTGGAGTAATCTATGAGGATGGAAACCTCATCCATCGAAAGCGCGTAACATCGTAGGGGATTTATTGAGGGCTGGTGATTTTAGGCCTTTCCAATAGGCTAGAGACATGACACAGGTAGAGGCTCCCTCATCCAGGATGGTTCGGTGGATTTGTTGATTGTGAACAACAACATCGATTTGGAAAGCTAGCTGGTGGGAGAGTCGCGGTTGATGGTCATCCATATTAAACGTGATGTAGTTTGATGACTCGGGATCGAAAGCACCAATAGCAGCTAAGAGCATCCTACGTTGGTTAGGACAGTGTTGAAGAACTTCCAATGCGGACATGGCACACGGGGCTTGGGCCAAATCTTCTACAATATTGTAATTTTGGGCAGCCTGTGAGTTAGGATTGAAAGTGGATTTCCGAATGGTGCTCTTAGGAGGGCGTAAGATGGAGTCAAAAGAAGGTTTATCAATCTGAAGTGGCTCGGATGGAGGGCTAACAGATGGGGGATTAACAACAGATGGCAAAGGATCTGGCGAAGAACCATTAGCAATTTTTGACTTGTCAGGTTTAACTGGCGTGTCATATGTCACAGAACGAGTGGTTAGATTAACCCCGTTAAACATGTAAATGTGTGCGCTTGTCGAGGCCTCATCATGGGGTTGGTTGGAACTGCCCCTCGACGTGGGGGTTTGTGCAACCAAAGATTGTTGTTGCGGAAAAGGCTGAGTAAGCATGGCGGGTTGCGAATTTCCTTTGAAAAGTTTAGGCACTTCATCGCGGTGTGGGCAATCTCGAGTGTAGTGATCGTCACCACAAATGAGACATGGGAATTTTGGTTTTCGCTGTGGTTGTTTTCCGGCAGCATGGGTTTGCGGTTGGGTTTTGGGTTGTTCGTTATTATTGTTCTTCTTTGTTTTGTTTCTCTCTTTCTTCTTACCCCCGGGTTGTTGTCAAGGGGTTGATTGGACCACATTCACATAAGAGACCTGAGTTTGGGTGGGGGTAGGAGAGGGTGCAGTCGAACTGGGAGAAGCCATCGAAGTGGTTCACTGAGTTGTTCCAGTGGACTGGGTGGTAGATTGGGTTTTGACAGAGCCAATAACTCCATCCGCATGCGAAGCAGTCGATGGTTTGGATGGATCGTTAGTGGCACGGGTAGCGTTTGGTATCAACTCGTACAGAGTACCGGATTGCGAATAGACTAAGTCTAGATACTGAGCTCGGGCGATGGCTTCTTCCTCGGTGACCACGTTGCCCATGGCAACATCACGAGCGATCTGGGGTAGTAATGATTTTGTGAACCATTCCGCTAATAATTGGTCAGGGATGACCGCTTTGATTAGCCTTCGTCGTCTTCTCCATTCATGGATATGATCGGAGATGTGTATGGAAGTTGTCTGATGAAGAGAGGTTAATAGTTCTGTACCCATCTCATATCATATGGGTAGTTGGAAGTGTGTGAGGAAGGACATGGCGAGGGAGTTGAAATCGTAAAAAGATGCACGTGGTAATTCAATATACCATTTTGTTGCGGAACCCGTAAGTGTCCGTTGGAAAAGACGCAAGCGAATAGAATCGTCCATGAGGGAGTTGGATGAGCACCACAAATGGAATGTCATCACGTGGTTTTTCGGGTCTTCTCCGGATTTTCCGTCGAATTTTGGGATATCAGAAGGAAGTTTTTCTGGAATAGCTGGCCAAACCGAAGAATGATGGATGGGATCATTCGTTAACTGAGACAAGTCTGGAAGATCCAGGGTGGCTAGAAAAGGTAGTTGTCGGTTAACCTGTGGGTAATGCTGGTGTGGTAGAGGAACACCAGTGGGGCCCAATACTGGGTTATGTGGATAATTATAACTCGTGGGCCCTCTCATGTGAGGTTGGTTTTGACCAAGGTACATAGGATTTGAAGTGTTCTGAGAGGCATGTGTGAGCGGAGGATAACCGGATGGGTTTTGAGGGTTATGGGTTGGGTTGGGCATTTTTCCATAAGGAGGTTGTTGCAGATTCTACGAGTTTTGTCTTGCTGGGAAGTGTGGGTTTCCTGAAAAAGGAATGTTCCACGGATTAGATGCGGCAGGTACAATTTGTCCCGTGGAGGCATGTGGATTTCCTTGAAAAGGGACGCTCCACGGATTGGGTGCGACAGACACATTTTGTCCTTGTGGTTGATGGTGGACTCTGACTTGAGGTTGCCCCCCAGCATGAGGGTGCCCCCTGAATGGAATTTTTCCTCTGGTGGGAGGATGCCCCCCAGTTTGAGGCAGATTTCCCGGGATTTGAGGGCCAGACGTAAAGGATTGACTAGTGTTGCCGATTGGGTTAGGACCACCAAGGAAAGTCCCTCCGGGTTGTTGGATAGGTATGGAACTTCCCGATATGATTTGAGTAGTGGTTTGGGTAGTGGTAGTGGCAGATGCATTCAGTTCCCTAAACCCAAAAGGGAGATTAGGTCTTGGTGTTACAGGTGTGCCAATCGGGGTTTGATTAACGACTACATTATCGGTAGGGATAGTCGGAATATGTGGGGCCGTTGTCGAATGGGCTCTCTGGAGGGGAATAGTAGGTCTCGGGCCAACAAATGGTACATTCGAGCCAACGAGTGGTATGTTCGGACCAACGGTTGGTGTGGCTGTAAAAGTGGTAGTACCGTTGAAGTGATTTGGGGGTACAGTGTAGGAGAAATATGCGTTGGCACCTTCTCCTATTCCATAAAGATCTCGCACCAAGCGTGGTGGACTCCGAACAATGTTCTCAGTCCAAAAAGGGTCATTGGGTAAAGGGTTTTGAGGAGACCGTTCCGGAATGTTAGAAGGGTTTATGACAACAAATTCTCCAGTGGAATTTAGGTGGAGGATTTGTCGTTCGTATCCCTCCGGAATGCGATAAGATTCCGGGGATTCCGAGACAATTCTAAAATTCTCCAAAGGGATGGGAACTTCTTCCTGGGAAGTTGTAGTGTTATGAACCTCGCTCTATTGAGGAGATTGTTCCGTAGAATGAGGGGGTAAAGGGGTGTCTCCTTCCATATTTTCTGGAGGAAGTCCCTGTAGCCTCCACGAGCGTCGTGGAGGGTCGATGTTGGCGGAAAAGAGTCGACGAAAGAAATCTATGGACAACTAGCGAAAATAAACAGCACACGCTAAAAAATCTAAGAACCACAACCAAGCAAACATGACCTTCTTTTGATGACCGTACTATTTGGTGATGAAATCCAACATCGCGTGATCAAGTCCAGAAGGGGTGGGGATGGGGTGGAACAGTTACAATAGCGACCTGCTTAATGGACTTACGCCTTGGTGCAAGCTTCCACGCAGTAATTGTGCATTTACCCTCCAAGGAGCCCGAGTGAGTTTGACCAATGTCTGCTCCAGGTATAGTGAGACTTCCCATCACCGTCACCTTGTGTAAGAACCTAAATATTATGGCCACTAAGGTTACCAATTCGCAGTCAGCCCCTGGGCGGGAACAGTCGACAGTTCGATCCAAACGTATGGGTAGGGTATCAAGCCCGAAACCAACTAAGAAGCTTCCATGCAGTAATTGTGGATTTACCTCAAAGTGATCCCCATAATACGATCTGACCACCACAATCAGTTAAACCACGGAGGGTTAGTCCCCGTAGCTTACCCGAATGCAACCTCGTGCGTAATCCCTGTGTGAGAGGGGGATCCCAGGCAGACTTAAACGATAACTGTATTTGACTCTCCCTAACTCAGGATGCTAATGTTTGTTTTGAGAACTTTGGAGAGTTATACTCACAGCCTAATCCAAAGTACTACACCTATTCTACTGTTGGTGGAGGATCCTAGCAAAGAAAAAAGTTCTAAATGATTTTTAATTAACGTTGATTTTTATGGCTGTTCTTTACGCAAAGGGGTGTATGGAAGTGAAATGAATGGAATTATGACTCAGACCCAAAGAATGCATCGAACATGATAAGAAGTCATTTCCTTTCGATGAACATCTAGTTAAGGGAGAGAGAGAGTTCTTTCACTAACAAGCACAACTACGGAATTCCCTCAAACAATTATTTTCTCGATCAAATTCTGATGTAATGCAAAACTTTTTAAATGCCTTCTAATATGCTCAATCAATCATGAATATATCTTTTATTGTTTGCGTATGGATGATGATCAATACAACACAATGCTTATCTTTGCTAATTATCTTCTTGGTATGAATGAGAACCAAACTAGCATAAGCAAAAGTCACACAAACAATACACCCTTCGTAGCAATCAAAACGAAAAGCGAAAGAAAAGAAACAATCAAAGAAAAATGCAAGATTCACACCCAAAAACAAGAGTTGAAGAACAATGACCTCGAGTGAAATCGAAACAAAGAGGTCTGTAGGCCTTTGATTCCCTTCACCAGGGTTTGTACTCAGTTGATGAGGAAAGAAAAGCAATGCATGGATTTCGAATTTCACTCAACAGGGAAAAACTCAATGAAAATGGTGAAGGAGGCTACAAAATCCAATCAACAAGGTATTTATCCTTCAAAAGACAGATGTCAAGGCTGAAAAGGAAGACAAATTGACTCACTAGATCACTTAGCAAAAGACACACAGAGGCAAACCCTAAACAAGGCAGTTCTGGAGGGTTTTTTGGCCAACAAGGAGGCTTGCGCTCTATTGCCAAGGGAAAAGAGAATTATAACGCTCTGTGCAAAGCCTCTAGGAGTTATGGCACTCTGTTAACACTAGGACAGGGGCGCCAGGGTCTAAAAGCCCCAAAAATGTCAAAAAATTTAAAAAATTGAGATTCAAGCTTGACAATTATGCTGAATGTGACAAGGTAAGGAGACAATCATCTCGTGAAACTAATCAAAGAGGGGTGAACCAGGTCTGAAACAATCAAGGGACAGAACAAGGTCAATGAGGATAAAAATCCAAACAAGAGGTTTCGATTTGAGGCTATCTCCCCAGTGGAGTCGCCAGTTTCTGTTGTAGGAAAATCT
>ML855152.1:16199-28463 GCA_009831015.1 Picea engelmannii | reverse complement strand
AAGCCACCCCCGAGCACCTTAACCTTGACAGAGAATGATTCCGGAAGCAAACCAATAGCCAACCAAGGCTAATGCATAAAGATAACCAAGACTGATCAGAAAGTCCAACCATTACCAACAGAAAGTCCAAGCCTAAACCAGGAAACTAGATTGCGATAGCTGCCGGCTGCCGCTGCTCCCCAGACTTGCACACTAGCCCAGTTCTTGCCGTGCGCACTTCTTCCTAGCTGCAATTCTGAGCAGTGTGTACAAAATGAGGTTTGGCTACTTGTATTTATACTGTTTTCTGCGTTGTCTGGGCCGACTTTTCATTTTGGAGACTAAATACTTAATATTAATTATTTCCTTGAGCCGACTTGTCTTCTAGGGTTATGTTCAATGCTTTAGGGTTACTTCTTGCTTCTCGGAATATTCTATTTTCGTCAGGGTTACACGTGGAGGTAAATACCTCCCGCAACTACCATAATATCAACACTCCCTCCTAGCTAGGGAGGTATTGAAGGCAATGGTCTTGAGCACAAACATACCATTCAAACGGTAGCATCATCATAGTCGAATAGACTATCTCATGATTAGATTATGAGCACCATCATCACTATCAATGTCATCTGACAACATCAACTGCATCAACTCTCGAAACCATACTCCATCTGAGTAATCAAACATGATGCTGAATAAGTCACTCACTCCATAGAGTGATACAAGAACCATTCTTTCAATCCGGACATATGTCCTAGAAGAATAATTGTTCCAACAGATGTTGGAAGCCACACCATGGGCTACAAGGACTATTCTTCTAATCCGGACATACGTCCTAGAAGAATAACTGTCCTGGACCATTTTTTGCCTAGAGAATGTCAGTCCACCAACACACTGACTATCCATCTAGTTGATAGTCTTCATGGCAATCAGAACAATGTCATTTGATAGGACACAACTGTGTCTATCCATAGTAGTACACAACTACAATCCAGTGGTACACTACCACACCAAGTAGCACGCAACTACTTAATTAGTGACACATAGTCACAAACAGTGGAACACATCCACCACAACAACATACATCTACTGTCTAGAGACATACAGTCTTCATAACAATCATATCATCTGATATCAACTTGCACAGAAAAACAATGTCATGATATAAACTGAATCATCTGGGCCATTCTTCCACTCACATCTGTGAGATCTGGAAGAGCATCTTCCCTCAGAAAGTAAGACATCAGTCATGAGCTACCGGACTATTCTTCTCAGGCATAGAAGAATAACTGTCTTGATTTTTGAGCCTGGACCATTCACCTATCTGGGCCATTCCTTCGGCACTAAACAAAGTGCAACCTGGAGAGAATGAGTCTGCCCTAGGGAATGCTTGTCCCTGATTGCTGAACTTGGACCATTCACCTATCTGGGCCATTCCTCCGGCACTAAACAAAGTGCAACCTGGAGAGAATGAATCTGCCCTAGGGAATGACTGTCCGGACCATTTCCTAAGGAAATAATTGTCCTGCACCAACCTCCAAAACAAACCATTCTTTGAAACTGCTCACAACTGTGAGCTTCAAAAGAATGACTGTCCGGTGAGGCATACCAGTCTTCTTGACCACTACTGAGAGTGACCATCATGAAGAAAGACTGTCCTAGATCATTCCCCCACACTGGCTACAAGGGGAATCGCTGTCTATGGTACATCAACAATCCATCGAACCATTTTCATTACGAAAATGACCGTTCAATTTGGACCATTTTCCAAACTGGAAAATGCATGTCCGTTAGAAATCTCAAACCACTTTTCGAACTGGAAAAGAAATGCTCATCCTGGACCATTTTTCGAACTGAAAAATGACTGTCCATAAATCAATAACACATCAATGCTCCCTCCCAACCTGGGAGTTATCTCTTCCTTTTTCAGTAAGGAAATCGTCTCCACGAGCTTCAACTTGTTTCTTGAGTACGCAAACTCTTTCATCTTGGACAAAGGCTTTACCAAAATGTCTGCTATCTGCTCATTTGTGGAGATATATATTGGAGAACCGCTTCTCGTTTTTGGACTTCATCACAAAGAATGTAATGTTTGATCTCAATGTACTTCGGTCTTTCTGGAACGCTGGTTTTTTTCTAAAGGCTTCATATAGCTCTGATCATTATAGTATATCATGGTTGGATTCAGCTCTTTTGTTTCTTGCTAGCTCATAACATCGTGGCAAGGCTCAAACTGGAACATATCTAAGCGGCACTTCTTCTTGTCTTCATGAGAGTTTGTCATGGATTAGCAAACCATCATCTTGGACTTCTGAGTAACTATTCTGATACAATATCTCTGTTATAGAAAGTTTTCACCACGCTTTTGCTGTGCATTAGAGGCTCTGCACCAAGTTGTTTGAATCCATACAAGATCTTCTTCCATCTTCATACAAGAGTCTCTTTCTGGTATACCTCAAAACCTTGAGGTTGCTCTACATATGCTTCTTGTTCAATTACTCTGTTGAGGAGAACATTCATCTGATGTAAACTCCAACCCATGGATATTGCAGAAGATACAATGGCTCATGTAGAGGTATGACTGGTTTACTGGAACAGGTAATCATCATAGTCTTCTCCCTCCATCTGGGAGAACCTCTAGTTCTGAATCTCGCAATGCTTCTATTCATAAGTCTTTCATACACTGTTCTTCATCACAACTTTTGTTTCTTCTGCTTGGTTGCTTCTAGTGGGTTCAAATCAAGCTGGTAGTCTTGTGATTCTTGATATAATGACTGGTTGTTCTGACTTTTCTTTCTCTCTTGGAATCTTCATGTTCTTCCTCATGTTTCTGTTTAGCACTTGGGTCCATGGAGTTTTCTATAGATTCCATGCCCTGAAGATTCCAACTTCTTCCTTTCATCATAGGATCATGGATGTGGATGGACAACCAAGGATACTTTAAGGATTCTTTTCGAAGAAGACTTCTTCTAAACACGTGCTACTTTTCACGACTACTGCCATCAATGGGAACATGAATAGATACTTCATAATCCTTGATGGATCATATTATTTAGGATTAGCTCCCTCCTAATCCTTGCTTCATGCATGCTCTTCTTTTGGAATTATATAATCGACTCCCTCTATCTAAGAGAGTCCACGCTTCCGTCTGCATCTTTATTGCCTTCTGCAAGGTGTCTAATTTCCTCTTGAATGCTGACTTCTTTCTTTTTTTACTTCCAATTTTCTTCAAGTTTGATTTTGATTTCGGCTTATCTTGCAGCTGTTACTTATGTTAATAACTTCCACATGAATTGTTACCAAGGGTTGTCGATGTACTTCATCTTTTCATGTGTATTGCTTGATTTGCAGTCATTGTGATAGCAATCCTTATCTTGTTATTCTTCCATAGGTATTGTTTCTCTTTGAACATCTTATCTTCTAAGAAATAGATATGCAAGATATGTATAGAAACTATGTAAGCATGGTATGTACGAGATCTATGAAGAATTTTGTTACCTTGTCTTAGAAGAAGAAGTCTGCTTTGTCCTGCTTGGCCTTCTTTGAGGGTTTCCTTTCTTCGACAACTAATGTTTCGTGTGTTTCCTTCCTTTTCTTTAACTCAGGACAATGATTCTTGTAGTGACCATATTTTTGACAGTTGAAGCATTGTATTTTTGACATATCTTTCTCTTGATTTGGTTTCTTCTTTGAGCCAAACTTCTTTTTATTCCTGAAGTTCTTGAACCTTGATGTGAAAGCTTGACCATCGTATTTCTTTTGGGGTTTCTCTTTTGCACTAATCCTTGATTCTTCTTGTGCACAACAAGTCCAAAGTTCTTCAAATGTAGGATACTCCTTCCTTGTGTTCATGCTTGCGGCAAACGCATCCCATGCCTTGGGAAGACCATTGAGTACTATATTTACCGGTTCCTTCTCTGAAATGATCTCTTCAATAGCTTGTAGTTGATCTCTTAACTGAGAGATCCTCACAGAGTATGATGTTATGCTGTCATCATCATTCATTTTCATGTCACCGAGCTCATTTTTCAGACTCATTACCTGTCAAATGTTTTTGACTGAGAAAAGGTTTGTTAGGGCATCGTACATCTTCTTAGATGAGCCAAGATGGGAGATGTAGGGTATCAAGTGGTCTTTTATAGAATCCACTACGATACTCATGGCATTGATGTCATTATCTTTGAACTTCTCCATAACTGCAACGTTCTGAGGTTCCTTTTCTTTTCCTTCTTCGAACTGGGGTTCCATGATCTTTCCTTTCACGATGTCCAACACTTTATTCTTGGCAAGGATGAGGTCAATCCTTGTCTTCCAAGCTCTAAAGTTAGAAGCCCCTTCTAACTTGTTTTCCGACTTCATAGAGTAAGTCATAGCTGTTTTGACTTGGTCAACCCTTGATTTTGACCAAAATCTCAAACTTGACGTCTTAGTTTGCTGAGAGTACCAAGAGATGCGCTAGGCTAGGGCGCACTAGTCTATCCATAAATGAGGTCAATCTCTTCACTTAAGGTGCCTCAATGAGAGAGTTAGGGTTTTGTTGCTGTGGCAAAAACTGGCTGCAACTGCAACTGTAACTGAGCAAATCCTCCCAATCTATCTTCCAGTGGTTAGACTGTCCGAAGATAGTGTGGTCCCATAACCTGTTAGAAAGTAATGGATGTGCTCGTTTAACCATAGACAATATAACAATATTGTCACCCAACCATAGGCCGAAGCCATCCTCGAGCACCTTAACCTTGACAGAGAATGATTCCGGAAGAAAACCAATAGCCAACCAAGGCTAATGCATAAAGATAACCAATACTGATTAGAAAGTCCAACCATAACCAATAGAAAGTCCAAGCCTAAACCAGGAAACCAGATTGCGGCAGCTATCGACTGCAGCTGCTCCCCAGACTTGCGCACTAGCCCAGTTTTTGCAGTGCGCACTTCTTCCCAGCTGCAATTCTGAGCAGTGTGTACAAAATGAGGTCTGGCTACTTGTATTTATACTGTTTCCTGAGCTGTTTGGGCTGACTTCTCATTCTGGAGACTAATTACTTAATATTAATTATTTCCTTGAGCCGACTTGTCTTCTAGGGTTATGTTCAATGCTTTAGGGTTACTTCTTGCTTCCTAGAATATTCTATTCTCGTCAGGGTTACACGTGGAGGTAAATACCTCCCACAACTACCATAATATCAACACATCCTAGGGTTTGAGTTTTCAAAACCTATGTCTTCAACTCTTGCATCAACTTAAGCACCAAGAGGTCCATGAAACATCAAAAATACAATACACAAGTCTTCTTGCAAGCAAGGTATCACACCAAGCTCAAGACTTCTCCACTCATCAAGCAAGGCTACTCATCTAACACTCCATGATCTCTTTCCCTAGCCTTGATGCACAACACAAGATTAAGGTTGCAATATCACCCAAAACGCTAGCACTTTTCTTCATGTCTTCTTTAGGGTTGGAACCTTAGCGTTATCCCCTCTTGCTTCACAACAAGGGCCATGGCTTTGACAAGACAATACAAGGTGTGAGTAACATAAGTCAACAAGCAAAGCATGTGTTGATGTCATCAACTCCTCTAGGGTTCTCTTGCATGGCACAAACCTTAGCATCCTCTTGTATCTTAGAAGAATAAACTCTCTAAGAACAACCAAGCTCTATCATCCATCTCCATGTCTCTAGGATTTACAATGTACATTGCAAACCCTAGGTCTTTCTCCCTACAAGACTTCGCCAATACAATTACAACGATAGAACAATGAGTACATCAATAGTGAGTATTGACAAACATTGTCTCCTCCCTTTATATAGAATAGGTGAGGAAGCCCAACATAAAGCATGGACCGGGTCCACACAAATAACTCTAGACTTAAGTCAACAAAGCAACCCCACATGGAGCAGTCTACAATACAAGGATGACAAGTGTCACACTAGGGTTTTACTCAACCCCAAAGTGGCGTGCCCTCCAAGCATGATGACCCTTGGGCACAATGCCTCTCATCCAAGATGGTGTGCTATCCAAGGAGTAGTTATCTCAATGCTCTCTCATCCATTGTGGTTTGCTATCCAAGTATCCTCATGCATGGCACTCCTCTAGTTGTGTGTGACATGTCCTCTTGTGCCTAATGCTCCTCAACATGTGTGCCAAGGTACTTGCTCCCGTGCTTCTCCTCAACATATGTGTTTGGGCCCACAACCAAACTCCATGAAGTATTCTCCTCAACCCAAGTGTCCTCAAATAAAGTATCCAACCTCCAAGGTGTATGTCACATGGTCCCATGCTCTTAGGGCAAGTGCCCTGCTCCATGTGCTTTGGGCTCATCCTCCTAGATAGGTAGCTTTCCTAATGCCCCTTGGGCCCAATGCCTTTCATCCAAGATGGTGTGCTATCCAAGGAGTAGTTAGCTCAACGCTCTCTCATCCATTGTGGTTTTCTATCCAAGTATTCTCATGCGAGGCACTCCTTCTCTATTAGTGTGCTACATGTCCTCTTGTGCCTAATGCTCCTCAACATGTGTGCCAAGGTACTTGCTCCAATGCTTCTACTCAACATATGTGTTCGGGTCCACAACCAAACTCCATGAAGTATTCTCTTCAACCCAAGTGTCCTCAAATAAAGTATCCAACCTCCAAGGTGAATGTCACATGGTACCATGCTCTTAGGGCAAGTGCCCTGCTCCATGTGCTTAGGGCTCATCCTCCTAGATAGGTATCTTTCCTAATCAACCAACTGATTCCCCTATTTTGTGCACCCAATGGGATAGACTCATGCCAATTAGGATAACAAACTTTTAGGTAAGTGTGCTATGCTAGCACTCTATCCAAGGTGAACCATCCACTCAAACTGAGCCATCCATATGTCTGTCAAGCATCACCTAGGGATTGGGAGACCTAGCGCTCTCCTAGCTCGGTGAAAAATCTTTTGGAGTAATCCTAAAAGCAAACACTCTCTCTTTACAAGAGAAGTGTTCTCTGTAACACCAATCAACTCCCTCTGCAACCTGTAAATCCCCTGCCTCCACAAAGTTGTAAGAAATTAAGAATACTCCTGATCCCGTGTCTCCACAAAGTTGGAAGAATATTCCTGATCCTGTGCCTCCACAAAGTTGGAAGAATACTCCTGCATCATGACATCAACAACATACCTACTCTGTGAGCATTCATGAGAGTCACTCCCTTAAATACAGGTCTGCACACCTCATCATCCAAGCAATCACTGCTCACAAACTTGTGTCTCTCTTCAACCAGGAAATTTGCAGCTTGGCCTCTGGTGGTGAACATGCAAGGAGAACAAAATCAAAGCAACTTCGTTTACTCCATCAAACCAAGCTACTACCTCTTCATCTTGACCTTCCCCTCAGCTAGGGGTTCCAAAAGAAAAATTACCTTTTGTGAAACTGAAGGAAAATAATCTTTTGGATCATTGCTTCCCGCTGAACTCTGAAATCACTTCAGAACAAGGAACCCATGGAATCCCTCTCACTTTTCCCTGTCCCTGATATGCTTCTGGTTCTTGAGGTTTTTGCTACTGCTCCAGTTGCAATTTCAAGTTTGATAGCTGCTTTCCCATCCTTCTTCTTATTCTTTTGATTAATAGATTGCTGAGCACTATGCATGATATCCATGGTTGAATTGCGGCAAATTTCAACCTCATGCCTTGGGATTCTTTCAAGATTATATTTCAAGCAGCTAATCCCTACAATATTCTCCTTCCCACAGAACTTACAATTCAACTTTTGGTGATTTGACTTATAACAAGGTTCAGTATATTGCTAGAATGGGTCCAGAGCCTTTGAAATGTTGGTAAGGTGATTATTAAACCTAGGGCAAAAAAATAAAAAACAATTGAGTGCAAGGAATGCTTGTAAAAAAATCAGACCTATTAAATTGTTCAATCTGCCATACAAAATCGGTGACAGAAGGCAAACACTATGCACATCGCAAAGCCGCATAAATCTCAAGAAAAAACTAATTGCCAGCTGGAAATTTAGCACATATCTGGGAATATGAAAACAGTGGATGGAAATTAATCCCGTCTGCATAAAAGATTTGTTCATAACTTAATGGAGATGAAAATGCTCATTTGCATTTTCTCAATGGAAGATGGTGACAAAGCTCCTTTGTTCTAAATCCCCAATTGCTGCTTTGGAAAATGACAAAAATCTGGAATTTGGGTTTTATAGGCAAAATTTTGGTGGCTTGTCAAATTTTTCTGTCCATGGCATGTTTTTCTTAAAAATAGTGATTTTTTCACAAACATTGCAACATCCCAATTTTTTTGGGGCGATTTTTCGTTTGAGGTTAGACATCGTGAAAAATCATGATTTTGCCGATTTTTCGGTGATCTTTGCAGCACTGATTTGAACAGTGTTCAAAATTCAAATGGCTCCAACTGTGTTTCAGAAGAAGATACACTGCTTAACTGGCAACAGTGCCAACCTATGAAGTAAATAATTATGCTATCAAATAAAAATCTTCAAAATCATGCTCAAAGCAAGACAGAAACCTATGAAATGGACACAACATTTCTATTTTTAATAAAGACTGTCTGTTTTACATCAAAAATTTGTTGGCCCATGACATAGTTGGTAAACATCAGTCAGGGATAATTTCAGTCAATGTTAGTGGATTTGAAACAGATAAATGATTCTGGAGTTAAATAATTATGCTATCAAAAAAAAATATTCAAAAACATAGTTGAAGCCAGACAAAAACCTATGAAATGGAAACTGCATCGCTAACACTAAATATTTTAATAGACACTGCATCGCTAACACTAAATATTTCAATATAGTCTGCTTATTTTGCAGTAAAAGTTGGCATGTGACATAGTTGAAAAACATCAGTCAGGATAATTTCAGACAATATTAGTGTATTTGGAAACAGATTAATTCTGGACTTAAATTATATCAGTTTTTTCCTAGAGGTTGTGATGCAGGCACTCAGATTGAGCCTTTAAAATGCTTCTTTAAGAAGTCCCAATTTAGGTATTGTAAATGTGTTTCCTACCATTCATGTTCTGTCTTTCTTTCATTTGCTAGTGAGGTCTTCCACGATGTACAGTTCATGGGAGCTACATCTTTGTAGGGTGGATGGTTTTGGTATTGATTATTTGTAACTTAGGTTGTACTTTACATTTAGTATTAAACGTGTTGTCACCTTGGAATTTGAGCCTTTATGATCTTTATTTTATTGATTTATTGTTAGCCCTGGTTTGAATTTTGGAGTCATTTTGAGGATCCTTTGGGCTTGAGCCTGCTAAACCACATTTGTTTTCTCCCCTCTTGTCTGTCTGGTAGTTAGTTGGGCTTCATTTGATAATGGATACCATGCAGAATTTTGACTCCAAAAGGATGGAAATTATGATTGAGAGGACAGTTGTGCAGTTGTTCTCAGGGAGAAAAAAATGTCCCAAGAGGAGAAGAAAACAGCAGTAGGCCTTTTGAAAAACCTTTTCTACGATTGGGTATAGAAGAGTTGCTATATTTTTAGAATAAATGCCCTACTTATTCTTGGTTTAAACAAGGATATATTGTGACCTGAAGTCAATTGGGTTTAGCATGGGTGGTTGGGAGGAATGATTGTTATCCTCTCCACCCATGTTCAATTCCCACAAGTGATTTGTTGAGCTCCAAATGAGTATATTGTTGTAATGGCTTTGAGCCCTGTTGTTGACTGGCCTTGTGCCCTGAAGATTCTAGGGTTTACCCTAGGTACCATCCTCAAAATGAGGGGAAGTACTTGGGGGTTTTCCCCGGGCAGTGTAACTTGGAAAAAAAATATTGTGACTTGAAGCAAATAATGGGGGTTGGCACTGAAATCATTGATGACCAACAATGTTGTTCCTACTTGGAGGAAGCTCTGCACCAATCCCTTTATGGGCTGTTCCAGTGGTGCAAGCAGTTGATTTCAACAGTTCTAAATAGGGCATACTCAGATGAGAGGTTAGAAGAGGATGTTAGGAAGAATGATACTATGATTATTCAAATTTAGCATGCAAAAATATTGACAGGAGTCTTTTATGGTGTTCAAAAAACACAACGATCAAGTGTTTATGTTTGTTGGAAGCATATCGTTGTACATAGTAGTTTTGTATTTGCTTGCTGTTTCTCTAATATAATTAGATTTCTTTATTTCTTCTCCAACAATATAATAGCTTTTACCGTGTTTTTGTTTTCTCCAATTTACTAGGACTTCTTTAGTGATAATGTTTACTTAAGTAGTGGCTTTGGTTCCTCTGCTGATCCTTTCTGAAGTTACATGAGATTTTTTTTTTCGATTGAAAAATGTCTATATTTGGGTGATTGTGCTAATCATAAACAGAAGCTATGTTGTTGTGTCTGAAATGCTGCTTGTTAAATGCCAGCACGCTGATATGCCAGTCTTTTTAGTTTATCTTATATTTAACAAACTAGTATTGAGTTTTGACATTATATAAATATTTTAGGTTGTAAATATATGGGACCTGCGTGATTATCACTGCCGGGCAACAATACCAACATATGAACCACTAGAAGCTGTGTGTGTTCTCCCAAGTGGTTCCAGGCTGGTGTCTGTTATGAACCAAAGCCGAACATTGTCTGAGCATCAGAAGAAAAGTGGTGCAGCTCCAGTGTATTTTATGACTGTAGGGGAACGTGGCATTGTTCGTATATGGTATTCAGAAGGGTAAGCTGGTTAGCTACATCTTATTAATTTTACTTACTGACCACAGCACGATTTATGGAAGTGAAAATTTGAGTTTGATGTTTATGCTATTCTGTCTCGAAGAATGATATTTTGATTTTGTCATCATCTCCAAAGTATTTGCCTATACTTGTAACTTGTCTTTGTCCTTGCATTGTTTGCAGTGCTCTGTGCTTATATGAACAGAAGTTCTCGGATGCCATAATTAGCTCGGACAAAGAAGACTTGAAGGGAGGCTTTGTATCTGCTGTCCTACTACCCCTTGCTCAAGGAGTGTTGTGTGTTACTGCTGATCAGCGTTTTCTCTTTTATGACCTGGGTGAGAGTGATGAAGGAAAATGTGATTTAAAGATTAGCAAGCGGCTTATAGGTTACAATGAGGAGATAGTGGACTTGAAATTTCTCGGGGAGGAAGAGAAGTTTCTTGCGGTTGCAACAAATCTGGAGCAGGTGTGACTATTTTAAAAAAGAGTTCTGAATTTCTCTTTGAAGGTTTAGCAATGCAAAGTTTGTTTTCTTTGTATTTTAAATTTGTTGTCTATTGGAAAGGGTTCATGTAGCTGTTTTGTCTCGGGCATGTATGGTTTCTTAAATCTTTATACATAGAGTGCAAGATTTTGAAATTAGTTTCTTACGTGGAACGCTGGTGCAATGCTTACTGGAGCTGTTAGTACTCATTAGCTAGTGCCTAGTATTAAGCAGCTTACGAGTTGTTGGTTGTTGCTATATATATATATATATTATTTTTTTTTAATGCATGCATTTGTATTGCATTTATAGTAGTTTTGTAAAATTTCACAATGATTGGAAAGCATGCTAAACTGCAGTGTGAAATATTTATACTTCATGTATGGGAAATCCTCTCGACTGCAATTTCATGCTGCTCTGTTGGGATTGTTTCTGCAGGTGCGCATGTATGACCTTGCATCCATGACATGTGTATACGAGTTGCCAGGACACACAGACATAGTTCTTTGTCTTGATACTGTTGTTTTTTCTGGACATATTCTCTTAGCTTCTGGGTCCAAAGATCACACAGTGAGTATTCCACAGTTGGAACTTACCTTCTTTCAAATGTGTCTGCTTGAATATCTTCATTAGTAGGTTATTGATTATCAACTTGTTTAATATCACTGCTCACCTAAGTATAGCTAATCTGTATGTACATTCTTTATCATTGATGCTTTATGTCATTGCCCACTTTCTAATGTCATGTAATCAGTCTTCATTGTGTGGGATTAGGATTGTTAACATTAGGTTGAAGATTTTTTTTTTTTTTTTCCCAACGATAAAGGTAAATGATACTGATTCCATAGTAATTGCTTAAATTGTTATTCAAGTTTTGTAGCAAGCCCACTAACCTCCTTGTTAATCCACCTTTCAAAACCTACTGGAAGATAGTACACTGTACTTGTACTCCCTATTATTACTTTTAAACTTTTGCATACTTCTCCTTGTAGCATGTTGTTTTCACAATTGGTGCACTAATTGGATAAGTCTTGTTAGAGTTGCTCTGTTGTTGATATGAGCATTGTTAGATACCAATGCAAATACTCACACACACAAAAGAAGAAATCAAGTACAAAAGAAGATTGCAGAAATTGT
>ML855151.1:28108-44393 GCA_009831015.1 Picea engelmannii | reverse complement strand
CCAATATGAGTTCCAGAGAGACGGTATATGGGCATGTGGCCTCCTTCCCAACGGTATGTATATGGGCAGCACTACTTCCACGATAGGGGGGAGGAAGGACCATAGAAGATTTCGATGAAAAATTATCTGGTTAGTGGGCACGACAGATTCCAACAATAGAGGACTACCCCTACACTGGAATCAACTTCTCCATAGATCCAAACATGCCCATACCTCTCGGAGAGGAGCAAGGAGAGATAGGCATGTGTTTTTTTTTAAAGTTATTTAATTTTTAGTTTCTTTTATATATATCATTTTTATATGCATCGGAGTATTTGACATCTATGTATCTGTTATGTATATATGTGGGACCAGTGCGCCCGACAGACTTCACAAGGACTAGGTGACGTCCTCGACCGAAGGCAGTACCAGCAGCAGCCGATGGACTAGCAGCCGCAGGGGGACCTCCAGCCGGAGAGGGAGAGAGATTTTTGATATGGGTGGAGTGGAACCTCACTGTGCTCACTTGTGTTGTTCCCATGGCCAAGATCGAGGATCTCCCGTCATCTATGAAGCCTCATGTAGTTGGGGTGTCCCAGACTTGGGTCCAACATTTCTAGCATTTGGCTAACGTCGTCGTTCACTACGACAGGGCCAATAGGCCCCGAGATTAGATAGGATATACTCGTTATGTGTCAAGGGAACCTTTTGTATATTTTTTAGGGCATAAGCCCCGTGATGTATACTGGATATTACTTTTTGAAGCATTTGCACCCACCTATGTACTCTGACACTTTTGACATATCTATATATATATATATATATATATATATATATATATATATATATATTTACATCTTTATGTCTTATATATCACATTTCTTTACAAATGTATGTACATGTGTATGTGTGTGCTTATTTGTATGTGTGTGCAACATCCCAATCTAATACTTGATTAGCTAGAGTATATTTGATTTGAATTAATCTCCTAGGAACATGGATATACGTAATGTAATCAAAGCAACGTTCTAAGAGACGTACCCTAAGGAAACGTCAGTGTAAAGTAGGATCATAAACGTGGTAAACCCCATTTAACTGGGACACAACAAGATGAGAATATAAGTATACCCAGAGGTGAGAAATTCCATGCGACAAAGAATCACGAAGAAACTCTATCACTGCATTGTACTTGGCGACATTGTTTGTGACGTCACCTAGACAGATACCTCCGGAAGATAGAAACTAGCCTTGAGGCGTGAAAATCACCCAAGCTATGAAAGCCATCCTCCGAGTGTGTCATCTAGCATCGTCCGTAATGTTATGATATTTAGAAACTTAGGAGTTAGTTAAGATCTACTTGGTCCAATGTGTCGTTAGGTAAAAGTTTGTTTCTTAGTGTGTTTCTTTAGTATGCATTAGTATGCATTTGTAGTTAGGAAATCTGACGGTCATGATATGTTACAGACAAAGAGTCATCCGATGGTTCATACTCTCCTCAATATTAATGGCCATTGATACATGGATTAACACCTGATTGGTCCATGATCTCTATTTAAAGAGCATGAAGGGTCATTTGTTGATGATCGATTGTGAGAAAATCTCTTGTAAAATCTCTCTATAATCTTTTCTTTTACATTAATAAACTGCTCCAAGTGGCCATGTTGGTTGGGGCCATGGATGTTTCCCCGTAGGGGTTTTACCACGTGAAAACATCAGTGTGTTGATCTTTGATATGGTTATGTGAGTGGTTACTGAAGGTATTCATCCTCTGTTGGAATACATGTGTTGTCGAACATGGTATCAGAGCCTGTTTGAAGACTCGCTCCTGTTGTAGATCGAGATTGTGAAGCCAAGTTGCCTCATCTCCATTTTCTGTCATTTCTGCACATTTCTGGGCCAATAGGACTGTTCCATTGCATCCTAAAAACTTGTTTCAGTCATGAACACTTTTCATTTCACTCGAAAAGGTTTTGGTTTTCCCAATATACGACCATTACAGTTAGATCCAGAGGTATAAATCTTGAATACACATTTTTTAAATTTTTGCAAAGTATTATTTTGGTTTTATTTCGATTTGATATTATTTTTTTATGGGTTGCTACTCTTTTAGATCTGCATATTATCTTTTCCCCACACCCTGTGTGATCTCAGAAAATCAGAAACACATAGGAAAAGGTGCATCTTTCGGGTAAGCTAACCGATATCTAACCCTTGTTGTCATCGAGAAGCGAAATTTGTTTCTTGTGTGAAAAGAGATTTTTTTTAGCATGCTCTCCAAGGCCGATGACAACAACAACAACAACAATCCTCTTGCGAAACAATACAATATCTTTTGCTAGACCATTTGGTTAAAATTTGTCTTATTAAGTAAGAGGTCTTGAGTTCAAGTACCTCTTTTGTTACTTTTTTTTGAAAAAGTTCATGCTAAAATTGTAAAGTGTATTTCACTTCAAGTATAAAAGTGAATCACTATAAGTAGCTTTCATATTTTATTTTAGAGATATTTATTTTGCATGAAGTAACTTCAGTGTAAAAGTGATCTCCACTTCTCTCTATAAAAGTGAGTCACTTCATAAATTAACTTACACCACCATGTGTTCCTTTGGTTACCATTTATGCCTTTTTTTAAAAGGGCATAACTCTCACATCCAAAGTCCATTTTTAGTGCCGGTTTTTTTTAAATTTCATAACTTTTCGAGATCTTTCCATTCAGATCATCAGTTTCAGTTTTTAAATCAATATTATCTGCATATTTAATATGGATTCTACAAGTAATATCTTACTTACCATCACCAACTACTTCCAATGGAAATCCCATATAGAGGATTTATTAAGAAGTAAAGGCTTGTATTGGATTACATTGGGAAAGGAAACAACACCAGCTGATGCTGATAAGAAATTAAAATGGGATAATAGGAATGACGAAGGATGTGGATTAATCAGAATGTCCATCTCTCATGATTTAAGGTTCCACCTTCAATCAATTGATAAACCCAAAGAAGCTTGGGAAAAGATTGAATATGTGTTTGGTAAAAACAATATTATTCAAGCACAACAGTTAGAAAATCAAGTACTAACTTTAAGTCCAAGTGATTTTTCTTACATTGAAGACTATCTATCTAATTTTAAAACACTTTTAACTCTATGTGAAGAATGTAAGATAAAGATAGAATAAGATCATTTCATCTATATTATTCTTTCTAAGCTAGGTAGTGCATATTTTGTGTTTGTATCTACATTTTATGCCATGCAAGAGGCTTTCTTATCAAAAAATCAGTCTTGAGAACTTTTGTGATGCTTTGATTAGAGAGAAAGATAAGCTAGTACAACTTGGAGTGATCAGCACTGTAGGTACCTCCAATAAAGACTTAGTTGTCCATCAGAAAGATAAACCCAAGAATCACAAGAAGAAACATCCTTGCCACAACAATAAACAATATAAGGGTCCCAAACCCACTCAGACAGCTTTCACTCCTAATGGAGACAAAGGAGAAAAATATAAAAATAAGAAGAGTTCAGACATTGCAACTTTTGTGATAAAGATGGTAATGATGAGTCCAAATGTTTCAAGAAGATGGCAACTTTAGAAGCAGCGATGAAGAAGCAAAACATCAATATTGATTCTACTTCTTCTTCTTCTTCTCATGGACATGCACTTTCAGCTTTTGGTTTCTCCTTCAATACAACTTCTACTTCTACTTCTGATGAGTGGCTTATTGATTCTGGAGCATCTTATCATATGGATAAGGATAGAAACACATTTTTTTCTCTAAATGAATGTAACACCAAGAAAATATTTGTTGGTGATGATATATCTCTTAGTGTTGAAGGATTTGGAACAGTTCAAGTAGAAAATGGTCATTTCAATGATGTATTATGTGTTCCAAGTATTTCTTGTAACCTTCTATCAGTATATCAAATCACTCATTCAGGTGAAGGTAAAATTGTAGAGTTTTCACCTCACCAAGTTCTAATCAAGGATCTAAAAGATCCTAAGCATATTCTTGCAACTGGAATTGTTGATGATATTACCAGGTTGTACAAGTTTGACAACTTTAGGTCATCATCTTTTTCATCAGTTTTCATTGCTCATAGTAATGAATTGAACAAACTTTGGCATGAGTGTTTTGGTCATATAAACTATCGCTCATTGGAGCAACTATGTAATCAACATATGGTGATTGGTCTTCCTCTTGTTTCATGCAAAGATGGTGTTTGTGTTGGTTGTGTTCTTGGAAAACATCATCAGGATAGCTTTGACAAACATGCCTCTTGGCATTCCTCGGGTCCTTTGCATCTTGTTCAAATTGATTTGTGTGGTCCACTTTCTTCTCCATCTTTTTCTAGGTGCAAGTATTTCTTAACTTTCATTGATGACTTTTCTAGACGTACTTGGGTTTACTTCTTAAAACTTAAGAGCGGATTTTTTGACAAGTTTTTGGCCTACAAGGCCCTTGTAGAAAAGAAATCTAGACATCAAATTCAAAGGTTAAGAATAGATAACGGAGGTGAATATGTGAACAATAATTTTACAATTTACTACACTACACAGGGCATCCAAATGCAACACATTGTTCCATATACACCACAACAAATTGGTGTTGTTGACAGAAAGAACCGCACATTAAAAGAAATGGATAATTGTATGATCCAATCTAAGGGATTAAGTCTAAAGTATTGGGCAAAAGCAATCAAATTTGAAAATTACATAGTAAATCGCACTACCACAAAGGCTCTTAAAAATATAACACTGGAAGAAGCTTGGACTAAAATTAAACCAGGTGTAAGTGACTTCCATGTATTTGGCAGTATAACATGGGCTCACATTCCTAATGAGAAAAGGAAAGCATTGCAGCCTAAAGGTGAGAAGTGTATATTTGTTGGTTATTTTAAAGATGTCAAAGGTTATAGACTTCTTCAAACACATTTTAATGAAATTATTATTATAAGAGATGTTAATTTTGATGAAAATATCTTGGCCCGCGAGCCTAATTTTATATTTGTGCCTTCTTTGGCCTGCGAGCCTAATTCGACTGTTGTGAATTCTTCAGATTGCGAGCCATATTTAGTGTTTGTTCCTTCTTTTGTTCTGGTTTCTTCTTCAGATGATGACAGTGAGGATGAAAATCCACCTCTGCCTGCTCACCTTCCTCTAGATGAGTCCTTTGAACCTGAACTAGCACCAACTCCACCACTTCCTAGATGGGTCTGTTCAACATGAGAAGCACCTGGTGATATTGTCAGTGATCCTTTAGATCAGCGTCATACACGTTCATACTTCCAGTGAGCCTCTTCTCTTTTGGCTAAGGTTTCAGAAACTCATGATCCAGAGACATTTGCATAAGCTTCAGGTCATCCAGATTGGGATACAACAATGAATGAAGAGTATTGTTCTTTAATGTAAAACGATACTTGGGATCTTGTACCTCTTCCAAAAGGAATAAAACTTGTCAGATGTAAATGGTTCTATAGAAATAAGTATGCATTAGATGGAAGTGTTGAAAGACACAAGGCTCGGTTAGTTTCCAAAGGATTTTCCCAAGTTGAAGGAATTGACTATAATGAAACCTTTTCCCCTGTAGCCAAAATGAATTCCATCCAATGTGTTCTTTCCCTTGCTGCCTCACATAAATGGGAGGTCCATCAGATGGATGTTAAATCTGCCTTCTTGCACGAAGATTTGCAAGAATAAATCTACATGGAAAATCCTCCTAGCTATGTCCATAATGACTCTAGCCTTGTTTTCTGCCATAAGAAATATATTTATGGTCTCAAGCAAGCTCCCCAAGCTTGGTATGCCAAAATGGACAACTTTCTTATTGCCACTGGATTCTCTAGATGCCATTCTCATCCTAATATTTATACCAAGAAAGTAGGAAGCCATCTCATAATCCTTGTCCTTTATGTTGATGACCTTATACTTATTGGTAGCGACTCAAAAATTTTAAACCATGTGAAAACCAACCTTAAGAAGAAATTTGAAATGATAGACTTAGGATTTTTGCACTATTTCCTTGGCCTCCAAGTTTTTCAAACTAATGAAGGAATTTTTCCTTCCCAGTCTAAGTATGCTTGTGACCTTCTTTGTCATTTTCACATGAACAATTGTAAACTAAACCCTTCTCCCTTCCAGTCTGGATTCAAGCTTACTGCCACATGTACTTCTCCTGAACTTGATGCCACCCTTTACCATCAGTTAGTTGGTAGCCTCTTATACTTGAATCATACCCATCATAATCTTTCCTTTGTTGTTGGTCTTGTTTCCCGGTATATGAAAACACCCCATGAAATCCATTGGAAAGAAGCCTAAAGGATACTTCTCTATGTTTGTGGTACAGTTCAGTTCAGGATACATTATAGTTCAGGGGGGACTCCTTTATTGGTTTTGTTTACTAATTCAGATTGGGCTAGCGACCCTGATGATCAGAAGTCTACTATAGGTTAGGTTCTCAACCTTGGTTCAAGACCTATCACTTGCTCTTGTAAGAAACAGCAGGCTATTGCACTTTCTTCAGCAGAAGAAGAGTATGGAGCAACAGTAAATTCAAGTCAGGAATAATTATGGCTTCGACAGATCCTTTCATAGTTTGGATTCTAGTAGCAGCATCCGACCAACCTTTGGTGCGACAATTAGAGTACCATCAAGCTCGCCAAAGACCCAGTTCAAAATCAACGTAGAAAACTCATCGAGTTACACATGCACTTCATCAAAAATATCATTCATTATCAATATATTGGAGTTCACTTTTGCCCTACAGAAGATCAAGTTGCAGACATTTTCACAAAGCCTCTTACAGAAGCGAAGTTTTCCAAACTTTGATCTATGTTAGGAGTTCAGGTTTTCATTAAGGGGGGATAGGCTCTAATTCCTCCTTCCGTCTCCTATTGTATCACCATTGTAAATCCTTCAATCCTATCCTAAGTTGTTCTTAAGGGGGGATGTTAGTATATTTAGACACTTAGGAGTTATTTAAGATCTACTTGGTATAATGTGTCGTTAGGTAAAAGTGTGTTTCTTTAGTATGCATTCGTAGTTAGGAAATATGATGGTCATGATATGTTCTCGACATAGAGTGATCTGACGGTTCATACTCTCCTCGATCTTAATGATCGTTGATCTATGGCTTAGCACCCGATTGGTCCATGATCTCTATTTAAAGCGCATGGAGGGTCATTTACCAATGATCGATTGTGAGAAACTCTCTTGTAAAATATCTTTGTAATATTTTTCTTTTGAATTAATAAACTACTCCAAGTGGTCGCATTGGCTAGGGCCATGGATGTTTCCCCGTAGGGGTTTTACCACGTGAAAACATCAATGTATTGATATTTGATTTGGTTATGTGAGTGGTTAATGAAGGTGTTATTCCTCTATTGGAATACCTATGTTGTCGAACACATGAACCCAAAGAACACCTATGATTCACTTGATATCTGCCACAGTGAAAAAGATGACATAAATAACGACACGTCCATAAAACAAAAAATACAAAAACCTGTCTAAGAACTATACATATGTACAAGAAGTCACCCAGATGACCAACCTAAGAGTAATACTTCTTGAGGTAGAGCCCATTTCTAGGCTTTGCTAAATCATTTCCCTCAAATTCAACCAGACGATAAGCACCCTTATTTAAGACCTATTTCATGATGAAAGGTATAAACCACATGGGTTTGAACTTGCCTTCCCATAGGGGATCCTTGTCTTGGTCATGGACTAGGACAAGATCGCCTTTGGAGAAAATCCTAGGACGAACAGACCGATCATATTGACACTTGACTCATTGCTTGTGAGCCTCGTTGGCCAAGGCTACATCACGACGTTGCTCATCGAGTTACTTGAGATATAATAGGTATTCCTCAAGTGGTGAAGTGTTTTGAAATAAATCTACTACCAAATTTAAATACGGGATCTGGAAATCAATAGGCAAGACTACTTCCAACCCATAAACGAGTTGAAAAGGTGAAAAACAAGTGGTAGTCTTTACAGATGTTCGGTAGGCCCATGATGTCAAGTACAACATCAAATGCCAATTTGACTTGGGATAATTGATCGTTTGTTGTAGAATAGTCTTGAGGGACTTATTCACAGCCTCCACCTGACCATTCGCTTGTGGGTAGTAAGGTGATGAATGTTCTTGCCTCAACCCAAGCTTTGATGTTAACTTGGACATCATTTTGTTCTGGAAGTGACTACCATGGTCAGTGACAATCTCCTTTGGGATGTCAAACCTTGCTACTATCTAGTTAAAAATGAAGAGAGTTGTTGTTTCGCCATCATTGTTAAATGTTGGCATAGCCTTGACCCACGTTGTGAAGTAGTATACTTCTATGATGATATAATGATGCCCCATGGCTGAAGTCGGGTGGCATGTAGTAAAATCAATCCCCCACTTGGTGAAGGGACCAACAGTGATGATCGTAAACATGGTAGAAGGATGTGCCCTCATCTTCTAAGAGAAGATCTGACATGGGTGGCACTTCTTGACCGAATCAACGCAATCCTCGATTAACGTAGCCCAAAATTAGTTGGCTCGTAGAATCATTTGGGATGTTTCCAACCTAGACAAATGACCACTACATGATCTAGTGTGGCGGTGGTTAAGAATGAGTTCTTCTTCCTCGTGTATAAGGCATTGGTGAAGAATGAAATCTACACCTCAACGATACAAAGTGTCATCGAGTATGAGATAGATTTGTGCCTGTTGATGAATTTGTAGACGCTCTTCGTGAGAAGTAGAAGCAGGGAACTTCAAATTCTGGAGATAGAATAGTATATCTCCATACCAGGGGTCTGAAGATGTGATCAGAAAAATATCTCCTTTAATAGGAGATTCTTCGGGTGCAACATCACTTGATTCGATCGAAAGTTCCGTAAAGGCCAACAACTTTTTGGATTTCGTGGAAACAAAATCCAAGTCAAATTCCTAGAGGATTACAATCCATATACTGATATTTCCGCCAATAACCTATCATGTCAACACATATTGAAATGGATTCACAATGGCAATAATGGTGGTCTTGTGAAGCGGGATATAATGATGGAATCGTTGGACAACATGCACTGCTACCAATGCGAGTTTCTCAACATGGGAATAGTTGAGTTTTGACCCAACCAAGCCTTGGCTCAGGTAATAAATCACATGCTCCTCCAGTAGATCATCCTCTTAAACCAAGACCATGTCGATGGTTGACTCTGCGGTGGCCAAGTACAATAAGAAATATTTATTGTAATTGGGATGTCGGAGTAGAGGGGAAGATGTAAGGGCGTGTTTCAACACTTTGAAAGAGCGTTGAGCAGCTTATTCGCAACAAAAAGGGACTTCCTTTTTCAATAAACGCATGAACCCTTTAGTGATCTCAGCATTGTTTGTGATAAAACACCGAAGAAAGTTTTCTTTACCCTGTAAAGTCTGAAGTTTGGGTATTGTGCATGGAGGAGGCAATTGAACTATCACCTCAACCTTAAGAGGATCGACCATGATCCCTGTTGTCAAAGCTATAAAACCTAAGAGACGACTCGACGTCACGTAGAAATTGCACTTTTTATGATTCAAGTGAATATGATAGTAGCAACATTGTTCAAAGATTAGTCGGAGGTGTGTGGGAAGATCAGATCTCTTGCGAGAGTACGATGCTAGATCATTGAGATAATCCTCGACTATATGTCTAAGGTTTTGGAAATCAAAAGACATGGCCCATTGAAAAGTGGCTCCAGCATTGTTTAGGCCAAAAGGCATATTATAATAAGAAAATGTTCCCCATGGATAGATAAAAGTTGTTTTATGTTGATATTCGGGTTTGATTTGAATCTGGTTATATCCCGAAAAAACGTTCATGAATGAAAATACCTCACAACCTTCACATTCATCGACAATATGATCAATGAATGGGGTGGGGAAATTATCCTTTGTACATGCCTTGTTCAAGTCATGGAATTACATGAACACATGAATCATACCCTATTTTTTGTTAACTAGAATGAGATTTGACACCCATTGCGTCAATTGTATGGGGTAGATAAACCAGCTTTAAGCAATTTCTCTACTTCAGCCTTAATAGCTACCACTTTTTGAGGATTCACCGGATGAATATTTTGTCGAACCAGCTTGGTGTTAGGATAAGTCGTTATATCATGTTCGATGATTCTTGGATCAATTCCTGGAAATTCCTCGTGATACCAGGAAAAAACGTCGTGGAATTCCTTAAATAAGTTTGTATAAATTCGACTCTCCTTGGGGGACCAGTCCTCTCCGATGAAAACGTTCTCCACAATGCCAGGGGTTCTTGAGATATCTATAGGGATCATTTCAAAAATACTTGCCATATTACCCTTGGCATAAACTACGTGCATATCTAGAGGATTAACAGGACAAGACCTGTCTCCAGTCATAGTCAACACAAAGTCACTTGCCTCTATTCTTCTTAACTCTAGGAGGAAATAAGATCTGTGATGGAGATCATCCCAGGGTCTATCCAGACTAGTCAATGCCTCAAGAATCACCTCATCTGAGGGAAAGAGAAGGTCTAAATAATTGGTATTTGCAAGGGAATCTTGAGCCCAAATAGGCTCGAGAACTGGATCTAGCTCCTGTGTGGGAGTTGGATCGGGGTTAGTCGAAGCTTGTTGGACAATGTTGTATGCAAATTATGTCATGGACAAGGCCATGGCCATGCCAGAATTCCCTATCCCTTCCATCAAGGCCGATGGGGAAGGAAGAGTCCATGGATCATGAAAGTAAGTAGTTCGAAATGACGACACTTGAAAAATATCAGCCCTAGGTTGGTCGGGGGTAGCCGATATAAGTTTGACATCATCAGAAGGATGCAGGTAATCTAAAGTACCCATAAATGGTGGGAACAAACCAAACCCTATGTTGACAATGTTGGGATGATGGTTATCAATCATTGGAACCGTGGATGCTCCCGATGAAGGGTCAGGACAGGAGAAGGACAACTGGTCAATAGTTACGATTTGGCCCTCATGTGGAAAAAATAAGACCTGAAAAACTATGGCAACCACTGCATGCATTGCATAGGTCCAACTCCTTCCTAATAGAAGGTTGTAGTCGAGAGGCACATCAACCACTTCAACTTCGACGCACACGGTCTTCCCTCCTAACTGCACAGGGAAAGAAGGAATGATTCCATGTGGTCTGAATGAACGACCGTAGAAAGAAGTAAGCAAAGTAGGCGATAGAGACAAAACGGGTTGGCCAATGGCCTTCCAACACGCCAACAACATCACGCAAGTTGATGCGCGATCATCAACCACCGTACGGAAGATATTCTGAGTAAACAATTTCATGGTGTAAGCCAATACTATCTGAAATGCTACGTGGTAAAATTTTGTGGTGTAAGCCACTACTATCAAGTCGATCCTATCGATAATGATCATTCCCAGATTATAAGTCTCTACAGATCCCAAGGTGGATAACAAAGCCTTTCTCTATGAAGGGTATCTCTGGAGGACCTCCAAAGTAGACATCACACAAGGGGTTTGTGACAAATCCTCCACCACAGGGTAGTTCTGGGCGGCCCTCGCGTTCGGATTATGTGAAGCTTTCTTGAACACCCATTTCAGGATGCATGTCATTGTTTTTCCCATCGTCCTCTCAATCTGGAGAGGAATGGGTGGGTTTGTGACTTATTTACCCTTTTTGATAGATTCTAACATTCTGTAATCATGTGCCTTGATTTCTATAAAAGGGTCACCTTTCATCATGTAAACTTTCATAGCTGAGGTATTACTAGTAGACGCAGGGGGTCCCTAACTGCCCCCCTCCGCGCTCAAAGAGGCTTGAGTCATATTTTTCCCTTATGGAAATGGGTTCATTAGAACAACAGGTTTTTGTTGCGCCAATACCTTATGGGCCTCCACAAGTCGAGGGCACAGGTGAGTCGGATGGTCCTCTGTGCATAGGTTACATGGATACTTCGACTTTCTCTTCTCTATGTTTCCCCTGCCAACATTGTTATTAAGATTATTATCCCCCTTACCCTTCTTGTTTTTTTGTTTTTTCTTTCCTTCAGGCTATTGATTGGCCTTCAAGTTCGTCGACTGCACACTGTGTAGTCTGACATTTGGGTAGGGGGAACAGTCGAAATGGTGGTCTAGTTGGCTGCTATCTATTGTATCGAAAATTGTTGCAATTGATTTGACAACAGATCAGTGGAATTTCCATGTTTTGAACCAACTATACCATCGAAATGTTGTCCATACTTTTGTCTATCCTTGTCGAGGATGGACCGTGGCACATCTGGAAAAATATCATAGAGTAAGCCAGATTGAGAGTAAGTTAGTTCGAGATATTGGGCTATCATTATTGCCTCCTCCTCTGAAAACACTCCTGAATTTGCAACATCCTTGGATAAAACTAGCACGAAAGACTTTAGGAACCACTCTAGCAAGAAATCTGGTGGGACCTGTACCTTAATCAAACTCTTCCAACACCGCCATTCTTAGATGTGATCTGAGATATGATCGGCCTTAGTCTATTCAAAGTTGGTTAGCAATTCGGTGTTGTCATCATATCTCATGGGTAGTTGGAAATGGTTTAGGAAGACCATAACCAAGTCGCTAAAGTAAGAATATCTTGATCGGTCGAGCTCGGTATACCATTTTGCGGCATCCCCGATAAGAGTGTGTTGAAACAGTCGCAACTGTATGGAGTCATCTCGCAGTGAGTTTGATGAGCACCATATATGGAAATTTGTCACGTGATCACCTAGATCCTCGCTAGGCTTGCCTTCGAATTTTGGAATATCCTAGGGAAACTTTGTCAGCATGGGGGGCCAACGAGGATCATGAAAAATTGGGTCGCTAAGCAGCCTTGACAAGTCTGGAAGATGTAATGTTGCCAGAAACGGTAGTTTGGGTTGGGTACTATGTACAGGAAAAAGGGGACCTCGAGTTTGACTAGCACCAGGTTGCCAGGAAAATTTGGGTCGTTGGTCAGGGTTCTAGTAGACTCCATGGCCTTGACCAATGTATGGAAACTACGTTTGCTGGGATATCGTCGGTTGATTCCTGTAATTGGATGAAGAGGGTTGGTAAATTATTTATCCCTGTGTTGTGTTCCAAATATTATGGAAGGGGTTTCCCCAAGTCGATCCGACGGGCATAGGTACTGAGCCTTTCCCGGGGTTCCATTGACCATGGAAGGGGTTGCCCCTGGCCAGCATCCCTTGCTAGGGAACTAATCCCTACCAAGGATTCTAAAGTCCTTGTGATGAGAAAACTCCTGTACTTGGCCCCTGTGTAGGAATAGTACCCTGCACAAGATTATGTTGTCCAAAACCAGGGTTGGCCCCGACCGAGACGACAACTGACGAAAAAGGTTATTACCAAATGCGTCGAACAAAGAGAACAACATGGATCCCATCGGCATAGTGTAAGAAGAAGTTCCTAAACTGACTACCCCAAACAAGTTGTAGTTAGCACTCAACCCGATGGGTTGCTGGAAAGCACCGTTGAGCGAGGGGGATGGAGGAGTTATATGACCCCCACCATAAGGGATAGCATTGAAGGGGACTGAAGTACCCCTATCATGCCCTTGCATGGGAGAATTTGAGCTCCCTCGCCCTAGACCCATGGTCTGTAGGGTGGAGTAGGTAAGGATGGATTTCAAATCAAAGTTAGGCATCCCATATGAAAATGGAGGGCCCATCACACTCTATGTGAACAGAGCAATGGTCACCACCGATGAAGGAATCAAACCACTGCTTGAAGTAGAGGGGGTCGAGACCACTATGGTCCGGACTGGTGAAGGTGATTTAGGAGGAAACATACCCCCTGTAGTAGTAGCCGAAACGGGAGTATGAGGACTCTCGAGCAAAGTAGAAACACTTTCTTCCATAGCTGCTTGTAAAACTATCTGACACTCGTAAGGTGTTACCTTCGGAGGGAAAAATTGTACCAAGATTGGCACCGAAAGTTAGTGATTGGAGGGTTATCTGGCCCGAGAGATTCCGCTCCAAGATTAGAAATAGTGAGCTCCTCCGGATTCGAGTAATATCCTCTTAGAGTAGGCTCATGAACAGTTTCCTATTGCTCGGTCACTTCGAAGGACCCTTGCTGGTCAAGTCTTCATCGTAATGGTGGCGGTGGTGGCTCCAATGTAACTGGCGGTAGGCCCTGAAGCCTTCACGATCGATAGAGATCTTGATCTTCTACTTTGTGAAAATATCAACGACACAGTAAGGCTTTAACTAATGTTTAAAACCAATCACACACTAGAAAATTTCCTATAAGATGAACCAAGCAAACCACTATCTAGTTGGAAGAACAGTTATGCTAGCCAACACTAGAGAAACTTACAAGTGCAAGTGCAACTCGAACACGGAAGCACCCTATAGGTATACTCTACAAAGTGTGACCTGATGTCTTCCTTAGGTACCAAAGTATACCCCCGTAGTCACCTGTTGATCAGGGGATCAAATTTTGCTCAAAAATTAAAAATGCTCGAAATCACTTCAAACCAGATGAGAGCGTAGGCCTCGTCGTTGCGAACCCAACGCAACTCTTTTCGTCTCAAACATATGTCGGGAGAGAGAGATATTGCAATATGTTCGTTAAGTTAAACAGGAAAAAAAATATTTGCTGACTGTACAGTCCACACAGTGACGTGGCAGAGCCGTACAGGTCGTACGATGATGTGTCAGGTGGTGACGTGGCAGATGTTGATTGGCAGGTGTGGTCGAATGGTTATTTGACATGTTTCCATTGGTGGTTAATCGTATGTTGACGTGGCCCAATATCTGGGCACCACGTGTCACTTGATGTATGGTTAAAACTTTGCTATTAACAAGAGTCGACCCCGTGACCTCCGGGTCGGGGAACGACTTGGCAAGGAGTGGCCAACCAACGTGCCAACACATGTTACTTGATATATAAGTGGAATGGATTGTATTTAAATTAGCATATGGGAATGGTTTAGGCGGCGACCGGGTCGGGGCTTAGCCCCAGCCCTTGGTCGCGCGCCATATTACAAATAACCATTGTATAACATATATGTGCGTCGTATTACATATAACCATTGTATAACATATATGCACACCGTATTATATATAACCATTGTATAACATATATGCATGCAGTTGCAACAGTTATATGACTGTTATGAAAAAATGTGGGTTTTATGTTTGTAAGCCACGGTTTTATGATATGACCCATGTGCCCATGACCAGAGCAGTTGGAGCGGTTCAACCGTTTGGCTCTTTTTACCACAGCGCACGGTCACATGACCCTCATACGCCCAGGTGCTAGGCGGTTAGGGGCTGGCGTGCCCTTAACCATCCTACGGTTTGCATCGTTGGCGCGGTTGCGCCCGGTGCTGGGTTTTCACGCCTTATATTGTGTGTGAGTCAGGTTCAAACAACAAGGGTGCAATTTGTAGATGCAAAGACAACAAGCTTGAAGAGGGAGACTTCCAGGAGGCCTAACTTCTTTGTTTTTCAACCGATTGAGGTGCCAAAAGAGCCCAGACAGGGGTTTTGGGACGCTCTGAAGCCATTGGAGTAGTCGGTTTGTTAGTTTGAGCATTGTAAGACATTTTTTTGAGAACTTTGAGAAATTAATAATAATGATCCATTGGAATTTGGACCAGGAGATGTAGCCCAAGAGAGGGGTGAACTCCTTTATCAAATTGTTGTGTTTATGTGCTTATGTTCATTGATTATGCTGATGTCTATGTGTATTTTGCATAAGTAATCCCTTAATCTATGTGTTGCAAACTGATCCTTTTGCTTTAAACACATAACATTTACATTGCAAATAATTTCAAGTATTTCAAGTCTTCTTCAATTTTAGATCAAGTTGGTATCAGAGCACTGGTTTTTGAAGACTTGATTGTTTGCAAGTTTTGTTTCTTATGCTCACAAGGTTGAAACTCACAAGAGAATAAGGTCAACTTGTGGAGCCAAGTTTTCATCCGACAAGGAGGAAGCATATACCATCACCGCAATTTTCAGGGAAACATTCACCAAGCATGGCTCATGCAGAAAGTCATGAACGTGTTCCTACCGAAGATGAAGATCTCAGAAAGGATTTCATGGAGATGAGAGAGATGATGAATATCTTGATGGAAAGGAACATATTTTCGCAAGGTGAAGGCTCCAACCCTTCAATGCATAAGGGAGGAAGTGGTGACAAAACTCCAGACGGAAATGGAGGGAATGGTGCTTCTCCACCACCCTCTCCTCCATCATCATCTTCTTCTTCTTCTTCTACCAATTTGAGACCTCTTCCGAATTCTCCAAAGGGGCATGGTAAAACTCCTTCGCAAATTCCTTCATTAAAGCTTGA
>ML855151.1:0-10961 GCA_009831015.1 Picea engelmannii | reverse complement strand
TGTTTCAACAATTTCATGAAAAATGGAACCATTTTTGTTCAATAATATATCAGAACTCTTTCTTCTGATTTCCTAAAAAATTGAATACCCAAATCAATTTTCTAGGTGGATAATTAGATTCCACTTTCCAACACCTTTCCAACGCCTTCTCCCATGCTCGATTCCGAGTCTGGAGCAAAAAGTTATGGTCATTTGAAAATTGTCCATTAATTTTTTCTGTTCAATTTCCAACTTGGCGCAACTTTGCGTTGTAATTATGAATTTTTGCACCTACTCCATTGGATTTTTCATAGGAGCTCAATCAGTTTTCCTCATATACATATTATGGATACTCTGTCCAAATTTAACCTCTTTCTGGGTTCTTGGCTGCTAGTTACAGCCTGCTGAAGTTCTAGGCCAATTTGTGTTTTTGGCCTGGAATGCTACAAGTACCTTATTTTCCATATTAAACATTTTGAACATGCCCAGAAATTTAATTGAACTCTGAGACTGTCTTCCATGGCTCAATATCTTTCCATTGACTACCCCTGCGCCTCAATCTGATTCCGAAGTAGAAAGTTATGGCTCTTTGAAGTTAGATGGGTCTTAAAATTTACCCTTCACTGTTTGTGTTGTAACTTTCTCATTAAAGCTTCGTTTGACGAACAGTTTACACCATTAGAAAGATCTCTCTGAGCTCTTTTATTTGATCTGCAAAGCCATAGTGTACCTTCAGTACACCTCTGTCTCGTGGTTTTTGAGTTGCTAAAAATGCTCTTAAGGCCCTCAAAAATGCGCTGCAAAAAGATGACGTTCAAATGATATAAAACGTCGCAGAAAATCACTGTTTTTATGTTGTTTTTCACCCTTCAAACGACTTCATGCACACAAATTTCAATCTGTGCACCCGTATTTACCATGTCCATCAACAACAAAAGGTAAATTGTGCTTCGCGCACCTTAAAACCATTGTGTATCACTTCTTTTTCACGCCAATAACTTGCGCGCATTACTTTTATATCGTGTGCCAATACCCACCGCACACAATTTTGGGACCACGCACTGATATCTGCTGCACGTATTTTTTGTACCACGCGCTGATATTCCACACGCATTTCACTCGATGCGTTGCACCATGCCAAAGTTTAGTACACCCCACCGCGCACGATTAACTAAATTGTCGTGCGACCACATTTACCCACATTGCCCGCGTAGCTACCATACTCCTCTGCACTCTTCCAATGTTGTGCACACCACACGCACACCTTATTATGTGTATGTACACTGAGAAAATCTAAATTTAGCACACGCTCCTGTACACCCACATCTTTCTGTGCGGTGCCAAATTTTATCGCGCGCACTTGCACACCATAATTTTCTGTGCGGTGCCAAAATTTACCGTGTGCACCAGCATGCCAATATCTTGCCACGCAATGCCGAATTTTACCTATCGCAAGATTTTCACTGTGAATCATGAATTTTTAGTGCGGCCACCTACGCACATTCATTTATATGCACATCAATTCCTTGTGAATTCCGCTGCATAAATTGAAGCTTTTGCTTAACGTTTTCCCCAATTTACCATAGACATTCTGCAACTATGAAATTCTTTCAATTTCACCCCGATAACACCAGTTCAACCTATGCAACAACAAATCATTGTAAGTTGACATTTATAGAACAAAATTATCCAAAATCAATTCGTGAATTGAGAACTTTAACCACTAAACTCACTCCATCTTTCATGGCTTCACTGTAACTTCAATTCTGACCCATTCTAGATCCGAATTTGTTAGAACAGATATTAAATCAGGAATATCTCATCACTTTGCCGAATTTCTCCATTTTCTCATGAATTTAACAACAGAAATTGGGGCTTTTCCCAAATTCTTCCTAGTTGCTATTACTTTTTACCATGGACGCTCTACAAACTAAAATTTGGCCACTTCGAAATAAATCCTCTGTGACATTTCGCTTCAACTCAACATTCTCGGCCCATCCAGGCTCATTGTTGAAAACTAAAGCTCTAATACCATATTGTAATGTCCCCGACCACCCAGACCGGGCCACGCTACACTAGAGAACTCTTACATTCTCTCTATTGTGGAACATACTGTAACATACCTAGAATCTCACTGAGTTATGCCACACAAAATTTTTCGAACTGCATGCAATTAAAATATATACACACGGAACTCTTGCGAAAATATATAAAACGTAACAGAAAAATGTTTTACATAAATGCACTAATTCATACTGAAATAACAGTAAACATAGACATGCATCATATATGGGAAATACCCATAAACATACAGACAGTTATAATCATGCATAGGATAAACCCATAAAAATGAACACGTAATAATAATGTAGCATGTAAATTTATCACACAATTGGCACTTATCTTGGTAATAATGTCACCAACTACGTGCAGACCTTCCACGAACCTCCCAGCCTTATACCACACTGTTCATCACTCTCAACAGTGAGTCACCCCTAAGATGGGACTAAACTCCACCCGGGTAAAGGGATTCCTAACCAGGCTAAAGTCTCATAGACAACAGGAAAGACTCCATCTCAGGTGCCAACTCAAACTAACAACCTACAGTCCCTCATTCCCCACATGCTTGTCCCACCCAGGAAGTGTGCCCCTTCTCTGGTCAGCAGTCCTTTGGCTACCCCACTTCCTTTCCAAGCTTCAGCAACAGGCCGGACATGAAGTATCATATCACTGTAGCTGCAATTTATCACCTTCAGGAAATCAATTCCCAACAATTCTCTCACTCAGAGAATTGCTCATGGGTCTGACAACCCACCTCTTCAATATCCCACGAGCCTGACAACCTGCTTCTTCAATCCATCTCCCAAGTTAACCAGCTACATCCTCACAAAATGGCCATGGATACAGGTTCAAGTACAGTCACAAAGGTACGAAAGATAACTCAATGGGTGTGTGCATGATCATGGATGATTGACTAGATGACTGAATGATGGAAGGAATGATGGGAAGAATGATGTAAAAGATGATAGGAAATGAACTAAGTCCCAACAATATGTATGCATGTCCCCAACTTGACACTTGTCATGTTGGGAGCTACTTTGGCCCACTTGTCCCCAACTTTAGAACTTAGGATAAATAATTATCCATACTTTATATTTAAGAAATATTAATATAATGTTCCTTTTTGTCTTAAGCTCCCTTGCTTAGCCCCTTTTCTTAACTTATCCCCTCCCTTTCCCTAACCAGTGGAGTTTGGTCCCCCATTTCTTTTATCATGGTCGGTCTTCACGCAACGATGTATTTTATATTAATTATGAGACATATACAAAATATGTGCAGTGGCCTTTAACATATAGGCTCTCTGGCCTAATCAAAACATAAGCATCCTAGCTTATAATAACTAGTTCACCAGCCTATAAAACATACCATATACACAAAGGCTCGTTGGAGTCACAATCGCATGCACTTAAGATGTTGTGAGCGGTATCCTTGAATGTGCACACTTCCTCATTTTACTGTGTGGTACATGTGTGCACTATGCCATGAAATATTCATACAAAATTATATCAAACAGCTCACCATCTTACATACATTTGTATTTATATTTACAATTGGGTTCAGCCTAGGGATATTACATAAAGAATAATTTGGTTTGAGTGTACAGATACACAAATGGGTGCCCCAGTGAAATATGGATTGGCCTGTGAGGGCCCAAGTTGCAAAAGAGAACTGGTGGAGAGTGAGGGCCCCATAGGTGGGTTTCTGTATCGGGTAAATGAATGGAGGACAATTTGCAGATGGAAAAATTGATGGTGGATGAGATGGAGGGATAATGATACTATGGAGGTGCAGTTAATAGAACCGAGATGATATGACCTGGGAGTCCATTTGGAAAGCTATAAATATTATGAGAAGAAGTATGGGGTTCATTCATGGAAGGGCATAAGACTATCAAGACTCCCATCCCTAGGGGGTGAAATCAGCATGAGCGTCAAGTTTCCAAGGGGAACTATGAATGGGACAACTCATGTGGGGGAGAGTGCTACCACAGTACCAAAATGCAACAAAGGTGAAGGTACTGCAAAGAAGGATGTAAGGACCCTAAAGGTAAACGTCAGAGGGTGTGATTGGGAGATGCAATTGATTTATAGAGGGAATAATTGCATGTCAATGTCAAACATATACTTGAAGGGGTTGCGTCGCTTTAATGAACAGGTACCTACACACATGAAAACCAAATACCCGACATGAACAATATCTGATGATAAAGAACATATAATAGTTATCTGATAATTTTGAACATGAGCATGTGTACCTGAACGTGATGTGAGAAAAATGTTCCTCTTGGGCCAAATTTAGATGATGACCCAGGGAATGTGAATGTGTAGATGGTGCGACCAGGATCCCATGGCTGAGAACAGATCAGAAAACAGAGGCTCTGGGCTCCTGTAACTAAGTGTGAAATTTTGGAAAAAGGGACTATATATGGCTGGTGGGCCCACAATGCCACCTCATTTGTACCCGCCACTGTAGCTAATTTGACGAGAGCATATTGAGGAGATTTGGAGATTACAGGAGCGCAGGTCGACCGATATGGGAGTTGCGTGAGCCAGGTTAGTGGTCTCGTCCTCCTGCATAGTTTGAAATTTGTAGAATGTAGTTAGGGGGTGTACGGATGGTCRTACAGGGGTAATTTTGGGTTGGGGGGGGCACCAGTGTGTGGGAGAAGGATGAATACCCACRCGCATATAGTAAATGACATGTTCACGCCCATCATCCTCTAATTGGACGAGGACTCCTACTACTGATATGGTTGAGACTGACAAGTAGAGGATGTAATCGCGATCATAGTATAGAGGACTAATAAAAGGAGCATTGGATAAGGAAGATTTTAAATCATCAAAAGTTGTTTGAGCATGTTTGTCCCATCAAAATGGGATATCATGACGTAGGAGGTGAAGGAAATTGTGCGTGTGAGTGGCGTATTCTAGGACAAAGTGATGTAAAAAGTTGGCTTTGCCTTGCAAGCTCTAAAGTTGGCATAAGTTCCTTGGTGGTGGAATTTTTGTGATATCTTGGACCTTGAGGGGGTCCATCGTGATGTCATGTTGGGAAACAATGAACCCAAGGAGGTGTCTGACAATGATGCAAAATACGCACTTTAGGGGGTTCAAGAGTATACTAGTGACATCATTGGAAAATGATGTGTAAGTCGTTTAAATGTTGAGTTCATTTTTTGGATCGAGCAGTGAGGTCATCCAAATAAGCGAGGATGATGCGAGAAAGATCATGGAAAACATAGGTCATGGCCCATTGAAATGTAGAACCGACGTTCTTGAGTCTAAAAGGAATGACACGATAAGCAAAGGTACCCCAAGGGGTAGAAAACGTGGTTTTATACTGATCTATTGGATGTATTTGGATTTGATTGTAGCCGGAGAACCCATCCATAAAGGACAGTTCCTCATGGTCGGCACAGTCATCAATAATTTGGTCGATGAAAGGGGTTGGAAAGTTGTCTTTGGGACAAGCATGGTTGAGATCAAAAAATTCGGTGTAGATGCGGATAGTACCCTATTTTTTGTTAACGAGGATGGGGTTGGAGACCCATGAGGTATACGCAATGGGTTAAATGAACCCGATAGAACATAACTTGTCATTTTCGGCTTTGATAGCCACAAGTTTGGATGGGTGAAGGGGTCATTGCTTTTGATGAACTAGGGCAATATCTGACCAAGTGTTGATGCGATGTTCGAAGATAAATGGATCAAGGCCAAGCATCTCCATATATGACCAGGAAAAAATGTCCCGGTATTCCTGAAAGAGGGATTTATAAGCAATGAGTTCTTCAGGGGAGCATGCAGTGCCAATGGTGATTTCTTCTATGATTCTCGATTTAATGGAAATGTCAATTTTGATGGTGGGGGAGATGTTGGCCATGTTTCCTTCTTCAAAAGCATCTAGGGTAGGGATAGGGTTATTGAACCAGTCTATATGCCTCGAAGTAATAAAGTCCTTGTTTTCAATTGCGCATATGGAGGTTTGGGGAGGAGGATGAAAGGCCTCCTGTGAAAGAAAGAGTGCTTGATGATGGAGCGCATTCCACGGGAAATTAGGGGTAGTGATTTCTTCCAGGATATCTCGTCGCAGTGAAAAGTGCGAGAATACAAGGGATCCTAGGAGATGACAGGGGGAACTGTCAAAGTGTGGTTGTCCTCATGTGGTGAAGACACATATGGGATATCGCGTACAGGGTGTGAGGGACCACTTGACATAAAGTGAATGTATCGATACTGTGGAGGGTGCCTTGTTTTCAGAGGTATTGACGATGAAATGTATCGAATATCAGTAATGTGAGCCTCAAGTAGAAAGTGGTCAAGCGGGCTTTGGCCGAGACATTTGGCGTACTATGGCTAAGGTTTGGAAAAATTGAGGTAGAGATGCGTAATGATGAGTATAGTGGCCATATTCTGAACATATGGCATAAGCGAATTTGGTTTGAAACCCTTTATTGCCTACAGTGGAGGAATCCAAAGTAGAAGTGGACGTACTTGGTGGAGTGGCGAGAAATGTGGTTTCTCTAGGGAGTTGGATCAGATCGCGTAACTTAGGAAGAGTAGGAAATCTATTAGTGGGGTGTCCCTCTCTTTCACATAGTGCACAAGGATGTTGAACGTGAGGAGGAAGTGGAGTTGTCGGATATTTCTTCTTTTGTCTACCCCCAACAGTGAAAGTGGTGCCAATAGTGGCGGGGGGGATGGTGGTATGGCAGGAGCCTGTATTGGAATCTGCATCTGTATTCCCTCTGTCTGAGGAGGGAAAGATGGTTGAGGAACCATCACAAGTGGATGTAGATACCATACAGGTATGGAAAGCACCATGTTAGGAAGGGTAAGGGTTGAATCTACATGGAATGCTTGGACTCCATGTGGGGGATAGAAGAAGGGAATTTGGGAAATGTCTTGTGGGACTGTCTCCTAAACCGGGATTTTCCCCTAGATGGGGGGGACAATCAAGGGTACATGGCACAGTGGGGTTCTCAGGGAATTCATGAGGTAATAGTTCTTCAACTGGTGGAACGTCGATGTGAGGAGAGGCCTCAGTGGGAGGAATGTTGTCTTTGATATCTATTCCATTAGAAGATACTTCACACACTTTTGTTAAAGGGTGTAGGAGGGGTGGTGCTCGATGATATGCCTCCAACAACGATGGGTCCTTAAAAATGTCAGGACCCATTTCGATGACTGAATAATTGTCCGAGTTAGTGTGAACAAGGGGAGGAATGTTATCAATGTTGGCAAAATGGTTATGCTCATAATGTGTGATTTGGTCGATGGTGATGATCTTCCCGTTGTGGGGGAACATCATCGTTTGAAACACATAGGAGGCCATTGCCTTCATAGTGTACATGTATCTACATCCAAACAATATATTGTAATCAAGTGGGGCATCGATAACTTCAATTTCGATGAGGATGGTTTTCCCCTAAGTTTGACGAGGGCATTTTGGAAGAGCCCTTCCAGGGATGATGGTTGACTGTCATAGGCTCACAGGGTGATGGCAGATGGTACTAGCTCGAGTGAGACGAGTTTCTTCCAGACTCCTTTCAACATGATTCATGTGGATGCACCTTCATCGATGATACATCTATTTACTATGATGTTTTGTATCTTAAATGGTATCTGAAAAGCTACCAAGGCGGGGAGGCATTGTTCTTTGCTATCTAGATTGAAGGTGATGAGTCTAGTATAAGTTGGTTCGACTACCCCCAAGACGAAAAGCAAGGATTTCTGCTGATTTGGACAGGTTTGGAGGACCTCCAATACATACATGACTGCATGAGAGTGAGCTAAGTTGTCGAACAGACTGTAGTTATGGGTTGCCCTAGCATGAGGGTTATTGACATTTTGTCGTAATGGAATGCGAGGTATGAAAATGTTTGGTTCAATGTTAGGGCATGGAATCATCAAGTTTTTTTCGGCTATAGATGGATACACTTTCGAAGTGGTTGGGGTAGATTCAGGGGGAACACCATACTGGAAACCACGTGTTTGCAAAATAATTTCTTCTTCACTGGTAAGGAGGATGTTGTGATCGGTCGTATTTCCAAGTTGATTGGGACCTGGGTTTTGATACTGCCCCATTTGGGGTGGAGCAAGGTGTACCTCATGTTGGGTATTCATCACACCTTGGTGTGGAATAGGGTTTTGCAAAACAGTCGGAGGTGGTTGTTACAAGTACTTTTAGGGGGCCTACTGAGGGGCAGGTAGCATTGGAGGGAGTTACGCGTTCATGGAGTCTTTCATCCATTTGAAGTCAAAAAATTGAGGGAAATGTTGTGTATAGTGTCCATACTCACCACAAAGAGCGCAAGGGAAGTTAGTCTAAAGATTGTTGTTGTTCTTCCCTTGTAATTTGTTATTATTGTCCCCTTGGGGGTTTTGGTTGCCTTGATTCTAGTTTCCTTCAGCGGGATAGTTTTTTTGGGGGTTATTTCCTCCTAGTCCCGGGTTATTATTGTTTCATTTTTTTCCTTTCTTATTGGAATTATTTGGCTAATGGGCCAGATATTTTGCATTCAACTATTCAAAATCCTGAATCTGTTGAATGGGAGAGGGCTAAACAAAATTAATGTCAGCATGTGGGTGTCCTTGTGGAGGGTCAATTAGATCTAGAGGACCAGGAAATGGAAAGTACGGATTGTTTTAGGGGGGCGATCCATATGGTGTATAGGAAGTTGAAGTATCGCCACAATTGTTATGGTCGCATGCATGGGTTGGGGGTGGACCCAGATTTGATGTAGGTCCCCCCAACGGCCGAGGGGAACAATAGGAAATGGTTGTTGGTAAGTGGGGGGAGGGTAATAAGATGGTCCTCCATAGGGTTGCGAATATTGAGGTGCACCATAAATCGGTGGTGGTTGGTTGTAAGGTTGGTGGTGTGTCATGGAATCTATCAACCCATCCGCAGCGTGGGACATCCCAAGTTTGTCCTAGCCAAATGGTATGGGTCTATGTGCGTCAATAAACACTATGTATAAGTAACCTGATTGAACATAGATGAGGTCAAATTGTTGAGCCTTGATGATGGCCTCCTCTATCTGAGGGAAGGTGGATGCTACATCCTTGGAAATAATAGAGACAAGTGATTTGAGAAATCGATCAAGTCGTTGTTCTTTGGTGGTTTCCACTTTACACAAACTACGGTGTCGATGCCATTAATGGATGTGATCGCCTATATGGATAGAAATATTTTGTTTTAAATATGAGAGAATTTCTAAGCCAATATCATGATGAATTGGTAGTTGGAAAAAGGACAAAAAGGCCTTGGACAATGATTCAAAGGTTGCATGGGACTCTTATTTTTTGTCCACATACCCTTTGGCTGAGGAACCAATGAGAGTGCATTGAAACAATCTTAAGCAAATGGAATCATCCTTGTTGTTGTTTGAAGATCACCATAAGTGACATGGTTGGCAGGATCATCCCTTGGTTTTCCTTCAAACTTTGGAATATCTGAAGGTAGTTACATAGGCATATTGGGCCAAGTGGGATCATTCGTGAGTTTGGTTAAATTAGGAATGTTAAGGGATGTCAAGTGTGGCATAGGGATATTTGGTGTAGGATTAGTTCTAGCCATCGTGTAAGTAGGTGGTGGACCTCTCCCATGAGAGGGATTTGGTGGGGTTGTACTTCTCCCTTGAGAATAATTTTCCCCCCCGCCTCCTTGTGAAGGAGAACTAGTAGATGGATGGCCTTGGGAATTGAACCCAAGCAAAGTGGAACCAAGTAAATTTGATCCCAAAATAGTATCACTCACAGGGGTGTGATATGGTTGATTTGGTGAGTTGGCAAGACTAGGGACTCCTCCTAGAATAGGATGAAGATTTTGCAAGCATATGGAATGACAGGGATTTTGTGGGTCCCCTATGGTTTCTGACTAGAAAAGTGAATTTGTGAAAAGGGTGATAAGAGAAATAAATGAACAAGAGATTTGTATAATTTGGACCTTCACAAGAGAGTACAACTCACAATTGCATATAATCAAATGAGAATCATACATAAATCAATTGTAAATAAGAAAACATGTGGATAGGTGGATGTTGTCTACATGGGGGAACAAAAGACAAATGCTCGTGTCCTAAAATATGTATCTTCCTTCCTCTCAAATAGCACTGGGCCTTTCAAGAGCACTCAACAGTGGGGTCTGAATCCATCGAAAGAGGAACTAGTGAAGGTTGAAATAATCAGTTATAATGAGGGGTAGAGGGTGCATATCCTGAAAGCGATGGAGATATTTCCCAATAGCCACACAAAATCTTATCAAGGTGCGATTGCATCCCACAATCGCCACCTGGGTAGATGATGCAGGAGCATCGCCCACATCAAACGAGCGTGGGGGAAAGCGCCACACATTTTGAGCATATGTTAAATTGTTTAAAACTTTTGAAGAGTGGATGCGTCAAACTTAAATGTGATAGTTAAGGAGAGGCGTACTTATGCATTGTATAGGACCTTGAGTGATCCGCTCTCGTCCATAGTAGGTAGGAGGCATTTATGTAAGTAGGTAGAATTGAATATTAGATTAGACAGCTTAGAAGGATTGGAGGGAAAACAGATATAGACACCTTCATTGTGTGTTGTAACATAGTTAGAAGCATTGGAGCATAGAAGAGAAGCAGAGAGTTGTGTAAGAACACCCATGTACTGATATTTGGATTAATAGAAAGAGGTTGATTCAAATTCATGGTTTTGTGTTCATTCTCTGTGTATTGATGTTGAATGATATGCTCATGAATGTTTGATTCCTGGAATGTATTTGTTTTTATATGTTGTGTATGTGATTTCATGGTTGAGTTTGAAGTCTGGAAGGAAGAAGGAATGAGCTTCAATTGTTTCTCTGTCTGAGCAAGATTCCTACAAGGAGTGCAATTGAATTGTCCGCAAGGAGTGCATCGACAAGGAGATCATAGGGTTGTCTCT
>WSFP011388282.1:0-28464 GCA_009831015.1 Picea engelmannii | reverse complement strand
AAGCCTAATTCTTTTTTATGATAGCAGGGTCTTATTCTAGACAACAAGATTCAGGGTTGAATTACATCATTTAGACACTTGTTTTTCAGAGGTGTTAATCTCTCTTTGATATTCTGTGTAGACTTGTATGTTTGTGAATTAGTTTTCATGACTAACAAAGGTTATTGTGCAGAGTCGAGTGGGAAGCAATATGTGGCAAGTTGGTCCAGCTTTTAGAGTTCAGTTTTTTATTTTCTGTCAAAGGTCCTTTTGTATGCTCCATCAAGGATGTCTAAGTTTGACGTTGGTCCAAAAATTCTTCACGAAATTTTGTAAAGAGAATGACTCTTTGGTGAATTGGAATGAAATAAAGGATTGTTTTATGTCTCATCTATATTGATTATCATCTTGGTGTCTTTGCTTCTGTCTCTACATTTATTTCAGCAACTGTTATATTCAGAAAAGCATATAAATAATGAATTTTCCAACAAGATTTTATTTATAAAAAGACTAGCCTAAGCACTTGTAATCAATACTTGTGAGTTAGGATATTAATTTTGATGGCTATAAACATAGGGTGACATTCATGTCTATTTTTCTTTAGCCAAGCAGAATCTGAAAATGCTTGAGTAAGATCATTTCATATATTTTTCTCAACACGCTCTAATATACGACAAGGTCTAAAATATTCATATTTTTCTTCTACCAAACAAAGAAGCACAAGAAACTTGAACTAGATTTCCAAAACAAAGAAAACCCAAATCATGTTAAAGGCCATGGAAGAAATCAAGTTTAGATTTCTTAGATTTCTTGTACGATTTGGTGCAAATGATATTTGTTTTCATAAATGGGTACATGGAAGAAATAATCACCTACATTCCTGGAATTCCCCCCTTGTGAATCATAGGCAATACAAATAACTTATTTGAGTTTGTGAGAAATGAAGCGCAGGTGGCTCTGGAAGTTGATTTGTTAATTCTTAATACCTTTGATGAGCTTAAGGGTACTGTATCAATGCACTTCAGAATAGATTTCCCATCTTGTATGTGATTGTAACACCTTGTTTCCCCCAGTATGTAAATATAACTATATTGGCCAAGGAACTATGGCAAATTTAAAGGTGTGAATGTTTGATTTGATGGACCTTTGTACAAAAGGTCGATGAATGTAAATTATGTTATTTTAATAGAAAATGGTTACCTGTTGCATGATTGTTGAAAGAGGGGATGTGATAAGGGAAAACCACAAATGCTATGAAAGGTGGTGGAGGGGACCCAGAATGGTTGTGTTAACCTCCACTGAACCAGTACCATGTTGGAATTAAATACTCAGATTAGAACAACCCTCTGACCCAAGAATGAATTACAGTCGCGATGGTAGGTGGGAAGGCCTTCTCAAGAGTTAATGAGGGGATGGGGGAGACCGCCCATATTTAAGTCTTCTAGACCTGACCACAGACTGGGAATTCAAGCCACAGGAAACCTTGTTGAGGAAGCGAAGAAAGAAAGTATGGTGGGCAAAGGAGGACCTGCGAAGAAAATGCAGAGACGAGAGAGGAAACTCTCGGGTCTGAGGAAGGACGGAAAGAGGAGCAGTGAGTTCTAATCATAGAAAATAGAGATTGAGCTAGAAGAAGGAGAGTAACCTTAGTCCTTATCTATTTCTATATTGGGAGAAGGAGAGTAACCTTCGTCCCTAACTTTCATTGATCTGGAAGTAAGAGATTGAATCCCAAAGCATCGTGGCTTAAGCTCGGGGGTGGTCAGTGATAAATCCATTAGGACTAACTTAGCCTATGGTTGGGTGGAAATGAGCACCCCTTTCAGCAGTCGCATCATGCCTTATGGTTCTAATAAGTGTTTTTATGCCTTGTTATTTGAATTGGAAATAATGGATGCATGCTTGTATTTATATGCCTATAAATGGTTTCTATATTAAATGATTAAGTTAAGAGTATGCGTTCATTCCTTGAGAACTTTTACATCTGCTTGATTTTCCTTATGCTCTAGTTTAATTCCTCAAAAACACTTTCCCCAGGGAATTTCCCTCACTGTCCTAGATTCGAGTGAGTACTCCCCTGACTGCGGAGGTTGAACCCCGCAATCACTGTGAGAACGGAGTCTATTAAGCTTAGAATAGGTAGTGCATGTATGCACCGAGACTCTGCAAGGTGGTTAGAGACCGAGACCATATTAGGTTATAGAGTTGAGTAATTGAATGTAAGGGGTGCGCGGAAGAATTCTTCCAAGCATTACGTTCAAGAGAAAGAGCGCAAAACTCTTAAGCCTTTTAGAGCCAACAAAGCTCAGGAAGAATAGTGAGACTTAAGTATCAAAAGGGAATATCCTTTTGTTTGGAAGATGAATGGATGAGATCCATTCGGGAGGATCCAAGGTCTGTCATGACTGTTAGATTTGAAGAAGGGGCATAGGCGTTAACGCCTCGACTCCCTTAGTCTTCACAAGTTCGACGAATGTTGGTAATCATCATGAAGGGGATAGATCCTCCAAAACCCAAAGTAGCGATGTGACCTGGACTATAGATCCAAGGATCTATTGGGACCCTCGTTGACCATCGGATTGGTGAAATTGGAGTTCACACATTGGGAGAATCGCACGTTGGCACGATTAAACTTCTGAAACCCGAAGTTGTGATGTGATCTGGACCGTGGGATCAAGGAATATTGTGGACCGTCAATCCGATGTGAGCAGATTAACACAAGGAGTACGTGGGAATTCAAAATTCCCTAAGGACCAAGCTCAGAAGAGACAAGCGCTTTTCAGAAGCACAGACGAGGTCCAAGAGGTGAACTTGTTTCAAGTTTGTAAGCTCAGAAGGGAGGGCAGAAGTTGAGACCCATACACCAGGGATCGCATGAAGTAAAGCGAAGGTAGATACCTTTGAAATATCTAAAATATTCCAAGTCAGGGAAGAAAGCGAAAGCTCGGGACGAAGAGAAATAGTGACCATTGTATCGAGCACTATAAAATATCTGGACCATTGGAATCCATGTCCAGAAAATTAGAAGAGCGCGTAGGAGCATAGCATATCTAGGCCATTAGATCTGAGCACGAGGACCAATAGTTATTGGATCCCAAGGAAAGTGCACGAGGCCTAAAACCTTGAAAGTGCCCAGGAGAGCAGACTTTGAGAAGTTCTGAAATCATCGGAACCGTCCATCATTGTGGTTAACAGGTGGAAGTAGATCCGAGAATTTGAGGTATCAGACATTGGAAGAATTGGGAAAAAGAAAGAGTGGAGATTTGATATTTCTGAAGCCTGAAAATATGAAGCAATGAAAGTCATTGATGTGAAGGTGGACATGCAGTGCCAGATCTATAACTCCGAAAGAAAAGAGAGGAGGAAAAGGTCTGAAGACTCGGAGAATACCTCGATCATTGATCGAGGAGGGAGCTCAAAGATTATCTATCAGATTGAGGAGGCCAAATTACCGAGGCGGGAGAAAAATCGTCGATTAAGGAGGACGCGTGGCAGACAATCTATCGTTTCGGAGAAATCTCTTCGGAAGAAACGATAGCTTGAGAAATGAAACTCCTGAAGGTCGAACTCACAGAGGAAATTGTAGTTGCACATCTGTAGGGACAGGTGTTAGCAGATCTTCCACTCCGGAATATATCTACTGAGGAGGAAGCGAGAGTTTGAGATTTGAAACTCCCAAAGGCTGAAGAGCCGAAACTAATCGTAACCATTGATTTGGAAGGGAACTACATGCCGATAGATCAGGGAGGTCTGGGAAGGCACGTGAAAGATAGGAAAGGAGGATAGATAGCAGTCGTTGATCACGGATCATCATCTAAAGAAAGAGATTGATGATCGAGAAGAAATGTGGGGCCATAACATGCTCGGGTCTTAATTTTCCCTGAGCGGGCCGCAATTGAAACCATGGTATCACCAAAGGCATACGTAGCGCTTTGTGGTGAATTGCGAAGAAAAAAGCAGGTTGGTTTGAAACCACCCTTTGACACACCAGCAATCACATACCTTCCAAGAGGTCATATCCCAGGGCCATATGAAGGAGGGGGTTAACGAAAAAGGAGTTGGCGCCCGAAATTCAATATTTCGTCAGCGCACAGACAGAGGTCGTGAGTACCCTTAGACCTGCACCATGTAGTCAAAAGGTTATTTTTTTAATTACAGAATGATACCATCAAGGTCTCAGAGATTCACTTGTATTTAGAATTAGAGATCCTTGACCGAAAGGCCGGGATGGTTTCTCGATTGTCCAAATTAGAACCTGTAGAGAAAGAGAAATTATTCCTGTAAGGAGGACAAAATTTTTATTTTATTTTTAGCACCATCGTGGGTATGTTACAAATTGGTATCAGAGCATGGTTACAACACTTGGCCTACTTGGGATCATGGACGAGTCACTTAAAAACTCTATTTGGAGTAATTTTAAAAGAGTGACACTCTACCTTACCTCTTTCTTAAAAAGTCTGGTTAAAAATGTTATTAAAGAAAAGAATGAAACTTTCTACTATGTGTGTGCATTTAAGAAATTGAACCTTGTATTGTTCATGAACTAATAGATTGTTAGCTAACAATAATTTTTATTGTCAACACTCGAGTAGTCAATAAATCACGGGAAAACTTCAAGACTAAATGATAGTCACGTGTCATGAAGTGGGGGATAGCTCCCACATTAGAGATGAAGAATTTGACGAAAGGAGGGCGGTGGAAACCCCTCCAGATCTAGTTGAAACTGTAAGGAGCCTTAGGGCCGAATTATAGAGTTGCAAGGCTGACAATGAGAGATTGATAAAGGAGCAAGAAAAACAAACAGAAATTAATGCAGTCTTGTTGTAGAGCTTGTCTGACATACAGAGGCAACTACAACATGAACCTGCAACCAGTCATGTGGACCGAAGACATAAGAAGAGAAGTCAAAGTCCACCTGAGATCCGAAAACATGACTCCATAATTGACCACACTGGGAGAAGTGCCTCGCAGAAGGCCCAACCTGGAGGTAGGGGACACTCATCAGTAGAGTCCTATGGAAAGGAAGCTGGCAAATCTAAAGGATATTCCAGTAGTAGAGCAAGCTCACATTCTCAAAGGAAAGGAAAGAAGTGGAAGCATTCCAAAAATCATGATCCTAAAGATTTCAAGAAAGCCAAACCACCCTCCTTCGATGGAGATATTAGGAAGGGAGAAGAGGATAAAATTTGGTTGCTTGGTCTAAAGAAGTACTTCAGAGTCCATGACTACTTTGAAAACTTGAAGGCTCAAATAGTCATCTTTAACCTGAATGGAAAGGCTTCCATTTGGTGGGAAGACCTTATGAATGTGAAAGGAGTCCATGAGAAGGACTTGTCATGGAAACAGTTTGAGAAATACTTCAGGAAGAAGTATCTGTCAGAGAAATAGATGGATGGGAAGAGTAAGGAATTCTATGAACTCAAGCTGGGGTAGCTCACCAAAGATGAATTTGTCAATAAATTCCTTGAACTACTGAGGTATGTACCCTACATAAAAGATGAAAAAGTAAAAATGAAGCGGTTCATTAGTGGGTTATCTCAGACCTACCGGGATAGGATTGATTTCGACGAACTAAAGACCTTAGAAGAAACTATCTGGAAGGTGAGGTATTGTTATGAACAGTTTGGGAGTAAGACAATACCTCACGAGAACTGGAAGAAGAGGAGTAGTTCGGGATTCCAGAAGAAGGGGTTTAAATCCTCAAGATTTAAGAACTATGGAAAATATTCTAGAAGGATCCTTCATACTAGAAGTATATATCATCAAAATTTCCCCTCTCAAAGTGGAAATAAAGCTTTTAAGACGGTCCCAGAAAAGATCGATAACCTAAAGAAGGAACCCTTAAAATGTTGGGGTTGTGGAGAAGATCATTGATTGAGGGACTGCCCACACAGACAACAAAACGGTAAGAGAGTCTACAATATCCAAGAATATACCACTATCAATGATGTGGCTAGGAGCATTCCATGAATCTATGCAGCCTTGGATAATAATAAAGCCAACCACCAAGCTTTAGTTGTGGAGCTGGAAGGTATGATCGTCAACCATCTAGTTTCTATTTTAATTGACCCAAGTTCTAATTTGAGTTATGTGTCCCCTCAGACTGTTGATAAGTGTAAAATGCAACAAATTATACATGTTAAGCCATGGTTGGTTCGATTAGCCACTGGGACCAAAAGAAAGGTGGCAGAGGTCATACCGGCCTGTCAATTCATCATGGGTGGATTGCCCACCCGAGCGAACCTTAACATACTTCCCTTGGGATATTATGACTTGTTGATTGGTATGGATTGGTTGGTTTATTATAAAACTAAATTGGACTGTTATCATAAAACTTTAGAATGTGTAAATGAATAAGAGGGAAAGATGACCCTCCAAGGGATCCAGAAGCCTGTCTCAATGAGACAAATATCAGCCCTTCAAATGAAAAAGTATTTCAGAAAGGGGTGTTCCTTATATGTCATACAGGTACTGGAATCTGTTGATAATGATAGACCAAACCTAGAGGATCACCCCATATTAAGAGAATACATTGACATGTTCCTATAAGAGGTATCAGGTCTACCTCCGAGAAGGGATATCGACTTCTCGATAGAACTTACACCATGAGCGGTACCAGCATCTAGAACGCCATATAGAATGATCACACCAGAGTTGGTTGAGCTCAAGCTATGGCTAAATGAGATGATGGACAAAGGCTACATCCGACCCAGTGTATCTCCATGGGGAAAAAGAAAGACTGCACCCTCAGACTGTGCATAGATTACAGACAACTCAATAAGATAACCATAGAGAACAAGTACCCCTTACCAAGAATCGATGACATGTTTGACCAATTGAGAGGTGCTTCCATTTTATCGAAGATTGACTTAAGGTCTAGATACCACCAAGTCTGGATTAAGGATGAAGACATCCACAAAACATCCTTCAGGACGAGGTATGGTCACTATGAATTCGTGGTGGTGCCATTTGGGTTAACGAATGCCCCCTCCACTTTTATGTCCTTGATGAATAATGTACTCAGCAAAATTCCTAGACAAATTTGTATTGGTTTTCATTGATGATATCCTAATCTACTCCAAGAATAGGGAGGAGCACGAATAACATATTAGACTCGTGCTTCAAGTAATAAGAGAGCATCAGCTCTACTCTAGGTTTAGCAAGTGAGATTTCTTTCAGAAGCAAGTCCATTACTTAGGCCATGTCATATCTAAGGAAGGGGTGGCAGTAGACCCCAACAAGATCATATCTATTATGGAATGGCTTACCTCGAAGGATGTATCTGATATTAGGTCCTTCATGAGATTAACAGAATAATATAGAAGGTTCATAAAAAGGTTTTCCAAGATTGGTTGGCCAATCACTACCCTTCAAAAAAAGGGGATTAAATTAATTTGGACATCAAAATGTGAAGAAATATTTTAGGAACTGAAATACCTCCTGACCCATGCACCTGTGCTAAATATTGTAGACCCGGATAATGATTTCCTCATGTGTATAGATTCCTTATGCAAGAGGGACGTGTAATTTTCTATGCATTCAGGAAATTAAATGAGCATGAGATAAATTATGTGACCCATGACCTAGAGTTGGTTGTCATAGTACATGCTTTAAAAATGTGGAGGCATTACCTCCTTAGTAGGATATTTGTGCTTATGACAAACCATTGTGGATTGAGACATCTATTTGATCAACCAAAACTCAATGCAAAGCAAGCTAAGTGGATGGCTCTCCTTAGTGAGTTTGATTTCGAAATCAAACACATCAAAGGAAAAAAAAAGAGGGTGGTCGATGCCCTTAGCAAAAGTATAAAAATGATTCATCTGGCAATGGTAAGCACCTGTGAAACAGATGTTAGGGAAAGAATCAGGAATGCACAAGAAATAGATGCATTCTTCAAGACCGTGACCTCATACCTAAGGCAAGATCCTACATGGCTAAAATATGAAGGCTTCCAGATGCTCGAAGAAGGCCTGTTGACTTACAGAAACAAATTGTATGTTCCAAACTGTGACGACTTAAAGAGATTCATAAAGGATGAACTACATAAGAGACCATATATCGGTCACCCAGGATATCAGAAAATGATCACGACCACTAGGAAACAATTATATTGGCCTGGATTGAAGAAATACATAGCTAACTATTTAGCTAAGTGCCTAGAATGCCAGCAAGTTAAGGCAGAACATCAACATCCAGTAGGATTGTTACAGCCCCTACTGATCCCAGAATGGAAATGGGAAACCATCTCCATGGACTTCATCACCGGATTACCAAAGTCGACCAAGAAAAATGATGCCATCGTGGTTGTGGTGGACAAACTGAGTAAGTCTGCTCATTTTGTTCCTGTCAAATCAACTTGAAAGGCCATAGATATTGCCAACATCTTCATGAAGGAGATATTTAGACTGCATGGCTTGCCCAAGGAATTGTATCTGACCGAGATACCAAATTCACTTCAAGATTTTGGAAATCCCTAATGGTTGGTTTTGAGACAAAATTGTTGTTCAACATGGCTTATCACCCTCAAACTGATGGACAGATAGAAAGAGTGAACCAAATAGTAAAGACATGATAAGGATGCATGTAATGCATCAGCCTAAGAAGTGGGAAGACTACCTAACATTGGTAGAGTTTGCCTACAACAACGGTTATCAGGAATCCTTGAAGATGAGCCCTTTTGAAGCCCTCTATGGTAGACAGTGAAATATTCCAATCAGTTGGAGTAACCCAGTGGACAAAATTACAATTAGACCTGACATGTTGAAAGAAATGGAACAGCAAGTGGTTCAGATAAGACAAAATCTGAATATTTCTCAATATAGATAGAAAATTTACACCGACAGAAAGAGAACTCCCAGAGAGTTCAAGACTGGAGACCATGTCTATCTCAGAGTTAGACCCAGGAAGAGTTCCCTAAGAATGGGAGCTTGTGCCAAATTCACACCTTGGTATTGTGGACCCTTTGAAGTCTTAGATAGAGTGGGACCTATAGCCTATAGGCTAGCACTTCCTCCCATTGTAAAGGCACATAATGTTTTCCATGTTTCATTATTGAATAAATATGTACATGATGCTAATCATATAATTGACTGGTCTGTGATCTAGGTGGAGCCGGAGGGAGAATTCCTGCTAGAATCCCAATGCATATTAGGCAAGAAGGAAACCTCACTCTGGAACCGAACCATTGCACAGGTCAAGGTGGATTGGAAACACTTTGGCCCATATGAGGCTACGTGGGAAATGGAGGATGCCATGAGACAGGCATATCCGATTTTGTTTACTCCTGTACATACATGTCATGTTGACAAATAGAACATCGAGGACGATTTTCCTTTAAGGGGGAGAGAATTGTAACATCCTATTTCCCCCAGTCTGTAAATATAACTATATTGGCCAAGGAACTATGGAAAACCTAAAGGTGTGAATGTTTGATTTGATGGACCTTTGTACAAAAGGTCAATGAATGTAAATTATGTTATTTTAATAGAAAATGGTTACATGTTGCATGACTGCTGAAAGAGGGGATGTGCTAAGAGAAAACCATGAATGCTATGAAAGGTGGTGGAGGGGGCCCAGAATGGTTGCATTAACCTCCACTGAACCAGTACCATGCTGGAATTAATTTCTCATATCGGAAAAACCCTCTGACCCAAGAATGAATTACAATCGATATGGTAGGTGGGAAGGCCTCCTCAAGAGTTAATGAGGGGATGGGGTATACCACCCATCTGTAAGGCTTCCAGACCTGACCACGAACTAGGAATTCGAGCCACACGCAACCTTGCTGAGGAAAGCAAGAAATGAAGTGTTGTGGGCAGAGGAGGACCTGTGAAGAAAATGCAGAGACGAGAGCGGAAACTCTCAGGTCCAAGGAAGGAAGGAAAGAGGAACAGTGAGTTATGATCACAGAAAATAGAGATTGAGCCAAGAGAAGGAGAGTAACCTTCGTCCTTATCTATTTATGTATTGGGAGAAGGAGAGTAACCTTCATCCCTAACTTTCGTTGAGCTGGAAGTAAGATATTGAATCTCAAAGCATAGTGGCTTAAGCTCGAGGGTGGCCAGTGATAAATCCATTGGGATTGACTAAGCCTATGGTTGGGTGGAAACGAGAACCCTTTTCAATAGTCGCATCACGCCTTATGGTTCTGATAAGTGTTTTTATGCCTTGTGCTTTGAATTGGAAATAATGGATGCATGCTTGTATTTATATTCCTGTAAATGGTTTCTGTATTAAATGATTAAGTTAAGAGTATGTGTTCATTCCTTGAGAAATTTTACATCTGCTTGATTTTCCTTATGCTCTAGTTTAATTCCTCGAAAACACTTTCCCCAGCAAATTTCCCTCACCATCCTAGAGTCGAGTGAGTACTCCCCTGACTGCGGAGGTTGAACCCCACAATCACTATGAGGACGGAGCCTATTAAACTTAGGACAGGTAGTGCATGTATGCACCGAGTCTCTACAAGGTGGGTAGAGAATTAGACCATCTTAGGTTCTAAAGTTGAGTAATTGAACGTAAGGGGTGCGCGGAAGAATTCTTCCAAGCATTATGTTCAAGAGAAAGAGCGCAAAACTCTTAAGCCTTTCAGAGCCAAGAAAGATCAAGAAGAATAGTGAGATTCAAGCATCAAAAGGGAATATCCTTTCATTTGGAAGATGAATGGATGAGATCCGTTTGGGAGGATCCAAGGTTTGTCGCGACCGTTAGATTTGAAGAAGGGGCACAGGCGTTAATGCCTCGACTCCCTCAGTATTCGCAAGTTCGACGAATGTTGGTAATCATCATCAAGGGGACAGATCCTCTGAAACCTAAAGTAGCGATGTGACCTAGACCAAAGATCCAAGGATTTATCGGGACCCTCCTTGACCATCAGATTAGAAAAATTGGAGTTCACACATCGGGAGAATCACACGTTGGCATGATTAAACTTCTGAAACCCGAAGTTGCGAAGTGATCTGGACCATGGGATCGAGGAAGGTCATGGACCATCAATCCGATGAGAGCAGATTAGCGCAAGGAGTATGTGGGAATTTGAAATTCCCTAAGGACCAAGCTCAGAAGAGACAAGCGCTTTTCAAAAGCATAGATGAGGTCGAAGAGGCGAACTTGTTTCAAGTTCGTAAGCTCAGGAAGGAGAGTGGAAGTCGACACCCATACACCAGGGCTCGTAGGAAGTAAATCGAAGGTCGAGACCTTCGAAATATCTGAAATCTTCTTATTCGGGGAAGAAAGCGAAAGCTCGGGAGGAGGAGCAACAGTGACCGTTGGATCGAGCATTGTGAAAGATTTGGACTATTGGAATCCACGTCCAAACAATTAGAGAGTGCATAGGAGGAGATCATATCTGGGCCATCAAATTTGAGCGTGAGGAACAACAGTTGTTGGATCCCAAGGAAAGTGCATGAGGCCTAAAACCTTGAAAGTGCCTAGGAGAGAGGACTTTATGTAGTCTCGAAATTATGAAATCATCGAAACCGTCCATCGTTGGGGTTGACAGGTGAAAGAAGATCCAAGAATTCGAGGACTTGGACATCGTAAGAATTGGGAAAAAGAAAAAGTGGATATTTGATATTTCCGAAGCCCGAAAATCCGAAGCGACGAGAGTTGTCGATGTGAAGGTGGACACGCGGCATCAAATCTAGAACTCCAGAAGAAAAGAGAGGAGGAAAAGGTCCAAAGACCCAAAGAATATCTCGATCGTTGATCAAGGAGGGATATGAAAGACCGTTGATCGAGTTGAGGAGACCAAATTCCTGAGGCGGGAGTAGAACCGTCTATTGAGGAGGACGTGTGGCAGACAATCTGTCGTTTTGGAGAAATCTCTCCGGAAGAAACGATAGCTTGAGAACTGAAACTCTCGAAGGCCGAACTTGTGGAGGAAATCGTAGCCGCACATCTGTAGGGACAGGTGTCACCAGACCTTCCTCTCCAGAAGATAGCTACTGAGGAGGAAGAGATATTTTGAGAGTTGAAACTCCCAAAGGCTGGAGAGCCAGAACCAATCGTAACCGTTGATTTGGAAGGGAACTACATGCCGACAAATCGGAGAGGTATGGGAAGGGGAGTGAAAGACAGGAAAGGAGGATAGATAGTATTTGTTGATCATGGATCATCGCCAAAGGAAAGAGATCAACGGTCGGGAAGAAATGTGGGCCAGAACATGCTCGGGTCTTAATTTTCCCTGAGCGGGCCGCAATTGAAACCATGGTATTGCCAAAGGCATACGTGGCACTTTGTAGTGAATTGCGGGGCGAAAAGAGGGTTGGTTTGAAACCACCCTTGGATGCGCCTACAATTACATACCTTCCAAGAGGTCATAGCCCAGGTTCATATGAAGGAGGGGGTTAACGAAAAATGAGCTAGCCCCCGAAATTCAATATTTCGTCAGCGTGCAGATAGAGGTCGCGGGTACCCTTAGACCTACACCAGGTACTCAAAAGGTTATGTGTTTAATTATAGAACGAGACCATCAAGGTCTCATAGATTCGCTTGGATTTAGAATCAGAGATCCTTGACTAGAAGGTCGGGATGGTTTCCCGACTGTCCAAATTAGAACCCATAGAGAGAGAGGATTTATTCCTATAAGGAGAAAGAAATTTTTATTTTATTTTTAGCACTGTCGTGAGTATGTTACAATGATAGGCCCTCTTGGTTTTCTCACTGGATCTAGTGGGAAGAATATAATATATGATATCTCTACAAGCATGTGGGATGAAAAAATTGATGTGTGAAATGGTTGGACAACTAGAAGCTTTCTCCTCCTTGGTGCAATTGCTTCAACAACGTACTTCTGGTCTAGTGGATTTTTGTGGACCAACGGAACCTTATGATTCAATTGGGATGCTAAAAGGGGTTGCAAATGGATCATGCATGTAGGATGATGGCTATTTTCCAAGCCTGGAGCCTTCCTGGCATGAAACAAAGAATCCTTGGCTAAGAAGGCACAAGTGAAACATCAATGCAACTACAACCCATAACAACTCATAGAAAGACACTTGCTTGGAGCTTAGAGCCCCTACTTGTTGGGGGGGAGAAATCAAAGCAATGTACTCGCCATGCAAAGAGTGAAATCCCCAACTAGCAATTGCCTTCACACAAGGTGTGTTCTGGTCAAGAATGCCTTCCATCTAATAGTTTGAAATTCCTCGACAATGCACTTGGCATGTATGGTTTGTATAGTTTGTATGGTTTGTTCATCTTCCTAGGGATTTACAAGAAACCAACTTATTTTAATAAGTTAATTTCAATGAGCGCAACACTTTAGTATCTACTTAAATGAATTTAAGTTAACCTAAATTTTAATCCTACTACCACAAATTGGTAAACCCCAAGATCTTATTTCTTTTACAACTCTCATAAGATTTTAAAAGTTTGTTGGAATTATAATATGTTAAAAATAAAATAAGGTTTTACAAATCCATCTATAATGTTATAATGCAAAATTTCATTATCAAATTATGTGAGGTTATTAGATAGTTATCATAATTTGTGCATGTACATAATTTCATTATCAAATTATGTCAATTTACAATAAGGAAAGCTACATGTACTACACTAATACAATTCCAAATTTGGAAAAAATGACTATTTATACAATAAACAGATTCTAATAAATTGCAATATTCAAATATAAATGATCTCTAATAATCCTGGAAGAATGAATTGGAATGAAAAACAACATAAGAGGTTTACATGGTTTAATCTTTGAGTTGGAGATGGAGCATAGTAAGGCTATAATTAGAGTGCAAAATTGTTGTTACATTGTAATTTCAACCTAGCATCGTTATATGGTATTTATTTGTCTGACAAAGTTTTGGAAAAGTAATGTGTTTTTACATGAATGATAAGTCCAACATTTATCTACTTTGAACATTACAGGGATTTGTTGCTCCACAACTTTTCTGGTTAATTATGAAAATTGAAAAGTGAGAGCAAACACCAAGCTCAAGTTAGTTAGATAAAAATTTCATGTCTAATTTAATGTAAAAGATTTTCCTTTTAATTTCATAGATATTACTTTTTGTTAGGGAAGGATATATGAATTATAAACAAATCCATAATAAGATAAGTATCTTATTCAGTTAAGTGTTTATTGTATTTTATTATAAATATAACATTTTCTCCATTGTGGTAATTACATTAATAGAAGTGAGGTGCACTATATTGTCTAGTATAAATGAGATGTGTAATGTAACTCAATGCTAATTAACTAAAATTAAAGAAAAAATTGAGTTGGTAATTTAAAAATTAAAATTAAAATAAAATAAAATAAAATTGAGACTCGTAACATAAAAAAAATTAATTTAAATGAATGAAAAGTTGAGACTCGTAACTTAAAAAATAAATATAAAAACCAAAGAGAACTTTAATAATTAAAAAAGAATATGTAAAAATGGAGAAAAAAATATAACCATAATAATAATGATAAAATAAAGTAGCATAAATCCATCTTAACTTCAATCTTTTAAATACAAAGAGATCTATACCTTGGTTTCTTTTCGATTCTTCTTAATGCTTCATAGATCCGAGGTAGATGAATCTATACTAGTTTGTAAGACAATCATACTAGTAATTGGTGTGAGAATAAATGTAACTTTATTTATTATACAATTTGGATTTTAAAAGTTTATGATTATATATAACTTACTTTTTCCAACACATTATTAAAGTGTTATAGTGATTTTGAAATAACCTTTTTCTTTGTCGTGAAGGTGTAGATCACTTGTAGCTAGAGTGCAAGGTTAAGAAATTCCTTGTGACATCATTGGTTTGAACCTTGCAAAGTCGTGTGTAGCGCACGTGCGACCGCAGAGGTACGCTTGGAGATTATAGTGGTAGTAGTCGGAATCAACCTTGTGTCACTGGAATACGAACCTGCGTGGAGCCTGTCTAATTGTCAATTCCACTAAATATTAAAAAAAAACAACTTTTTCTTTACTTTGTTTTAATTTTCATAAAATAATTAACTATTTTACAAATTATTTTTCTTTTAAATTTTAAAATATAAAATAAGTTAATGATGATATAAAAAAATCCATTAAAAAGTAATTAATATAATTTATATTAATATTCAATTGTTATAAAACAAGGGTTGTATGGCAACAGAGTCCCTATCGAGTTAGTTGGGAAAGACATGTTGAACAATGAAACTTAATATAACTAAATGCACAAGTAATGAATATTTGTTGTCAAAAGATAATATTTGAGGGTTGTTTGTTATTCAAAACGTATAATGAACCGTAAGCTAAATGGAACTATAATATACATAAATATAATATAAATATAATAATAAATAATATATTAGATAATAAATATAATATAAATGTAATAATGCATAATAATAAATACATAGTAAAACTTTTTATATTTAAATGTGGAAATTGGTGAAATTCATTTATTATGTAATTAATTATACATATTGAAAGACGTGAAGGGAGCAATAATACTTCAATTCTATCAACCAATTAGAAATGAGAAACACAAATATTTTTATTATATCCAAAAATATATATTTGTTTTCCTATGTTAAACATTACATTGCATACACAAATTTATGGTCAAAAACAAATTAATATCACATCAATATCACATCAAAAACAAACTCATTATTATAGTCCCATGACAAGGAACTAATAATAATATGTTAATATTTGTATAAAAAGGTACTTAATAATATATTAGTATTTGCACTTATAAATATGTGTCACAAATCAAATTTGAGGAAATAAATACCCCATTCACAATTACTTCACCAAATACGTTTAAATTAAACAATATTAATATTTTTTTTATAACATCAAATTTATACATGTTAACAACATCATAAAAAACTAATTTAAACAAAACAAAATACAATAGACAAACAAACTTATATTAAATAAAATTATTAGTCCTTGCCAAAGGCTTGGGACTATAGCAATGAGTTTGTCTTTGACTCTGTGTTAGTTTATTGTTGACTTTAAATTTGTGTGCTATATCCAATGTGTAACATGGGAAATCAATATATGTATTTTTTTTAATAATAAAAAAATATATTTTTCTAAAATTTAATTGGCTGATATCTTTGATGTGTTATTGCAAGTTTCACGTCATTCAATGTATAAAATTAATTATATAATTAATGGATTTGACAATTTTGCCTATCTTTATTAGAGTCTTTGTACTGCACTGCAAAAATAATATCTTGCATGTCCTTATATGCATCTCTTCTATCTTATTTTTTTAAATATATTTTAATTTTTATAAGTCTACGAATCTTGCACGTTCTTTGACCCGATCTTTTAACCTTTCCGAACCGGAGAGAAAGAATAGCATGTTTTTTTCATTTACCAACCTCTCTGGATCGCTTTTCATTAAATTTGCCATGTTACACTAAACACGGAGACAATCCAACACATATTAATATAGTAATATTGTTCAGTAATAAAGCCACTTGACAAGGACTTCGCTACACTTTGTAGCCTTGTTAAACAAACCATGTGAACACTTACAATCCAATATGTCACCTTTACCACGTTCAGATATTTCCTTTTGGGAATAACTTGTGGCATACGTCACCTTTCCATGTAAAGAATTATACTTCGTTGAAAAAGGAGCATCTTCATAAGTATATAAAAATACATTTGTAGTAAAGAATAGAAGATAAGAGATAAAAGCAAATGGACATGTTATTAGTTTAATGGGAAATGTTTTTGTTTTTGTTTTTGTTTTGTTTTTTTTTCATAGAAATGATAAAATTTATCATAATTTAATAATGAATTGAAAGTGAGGATAATTATTACTTATGTTAATTCATTATTGTTATTTCAAAAAAACATGTATCTCGAAATAACTTGTTGGTAGTTCATTAGGGGGTAGATTTTCACTCTTGCGAGATGTCTCATAGTCTTGGGTCGTTAACTTATTTTTTATGTCCGAGAAAAATGAGTTTTTAACCAATCAAAAACAATTTTAAGTAAAGAATAATGCTTATGTGTTTAAGTAGTTGTGATAATTGATCTTTATGATAATAATATAAAAAAAATTATATTAACAAAAATATATAAAAATAATAATTTTCAATTTAAAAAACAAAAACTTGTGAATAAGGAGGTAATGGTGATGAATGAAAAAATAGTAGCCTGCTAAATTATTTATTTATTTTTTAAAAGGGAGATATCAACAGTATTAGTTGTTGTTGTTGATATTTAAGGTGTTAAAACCTATCGTAATTCAATTGTCAATCTATAATGAGGACAATTATCATTGATTACTATTCATAAAGGTGAGTAAATTCATCATTGTTATTCAATGAAAACCACACCACTTGAAATGATCTGTCAGTGATTTGTAAGTGGGTAGACTTTCACTCTTGCAGTATGCCTTTGGGTCTTGGGTTGTTAACTTATTTCCTTACATCCAAGGAAGATGATCTCTTAGCTAATTAGAAACAATTTTAGGTCTTACTCCAAGACCAAAAAGCAATTTCAATCTATATAGTATCTGCAAGAAAGTTATTGTCCCTTGTGGTCATCATTAAGACTACTCCATTGGGTACATGTGCTTTCTAATAGCATCCAGCCTTAAACCCATACATAAAACCAACCACTACCTTAGTTACATTTTGACCTCTTATCCAAGAAATATCATTATATTATTAAATTATTTAAAAATATATATCAAATATAAATGTTTTTTTTTTCCTTGAAAAAATTCATAATTTTATTATAGAACAAAATTACATACACGGGTATGTATTTGTTATTTATCATAGCTACGTACATATTTTCCACTCAAATGAGTCAGTTCATCAGATCTTGACATATAGGCTTCTATGAGACACATTCCCATGACTGGTTCCAAAATAATATGCAGTTAAAAAATTTCTAAAAGACTTGACCCCACAATGGTCATTTTGTTGTTATTACATTGTAACAAAATTTCTTCAAAAAAGGTAATAGTTTCCTCCTCATACGAGGATATTGTCGATTGCATGTGTTATGTCATTCGTTGAAAGGTCTGTGATAGAATCCTTGAGTGCTTGTAGGTGTGATTTCTGCTATATACCATTGGCCATAGTCTAACTGTGTGGCCTCCTTAGAAAGTTTGTTTGCTAGTTGGTTCATTTCCCTGTATATATGAGAAAAAGAGATAGTGTCAAATATATTTTGATGCAAATTACATCCTCTAGCAATGGAAGAAAACGTGAAACTTGACATTTGTGTTTCTCATTGATCCAATTGATGATAACTAGGGAGTCACCAAAGACATGTAGATATCTACATCCATGTTCGATAGCCAATAAGAGGAGTAGTTTTAAAGCCATTAATTCAGAGTAGTTGTTTTTTCCCTGGCCCAGACCTGCTTTGAGGGTGAAGTAGTGTGCATGCGAGAAGTGGAGACAGCCTCCCCCACCGCAAATTTTTTGATCAGACAAGGATGCCCCATCAAAGTATCCCCAAGGAATATTATTGTCAGGTTCCACCTCCCTGATATTTCTGGGAGGAACCACAGTGTCCCTACCCGACCCCAAGAAAGATTGAAAGATCCCTATACATGTTACTACAACTCTTTCTACCGAGAAGGGCGCATCCTGAAAGATTTGGTTGTTCCTGGTGATCCATATTTCCCAGGCCAGAATAAAAGGGAAGGCTCAATAGTCCTCTTAGCCTTGTACCTGCAACCAAATCTGTAGATCTAATTCGAAGGTAATTCCCTGCCAAACCCAAAGGGAGGGCATCAGGGTCCTAGCAAAGTCCCAGACATCCAAGACAAAAGGACAAAGTAAGAAAAGGTGGCCCACCGATTCTAGATGGTATTTGCACAGAGCACAACATCCTAGTCCTGAAAAAAAACGTCTTTGTAAGTTGTCCCGGGTGGGTAATTTGTTGGCCAATATTGACCAAATTAACAGTTTCCCTTTCACTGGACATTTTATTTTCCATATTTTCCGCCACCACCAGAGGGGGTCCCTTTGAAAAAGATCCACACATAACTTGATATAACCGGAACGCGGGGTGTATTCACCATCGCCAACTCCATCCCAAAATAGTTCATCATCTCTGTCCACCAGACGAATGGAGGTTGTACGAAGAGTCTGTCTGTACCTATCCCAATGAATCAAATCCACCGCCGAGAGGCCAAGTCGATTCCCTGTCATCTAACCTTGGCGCCACATGTCTATGAGTAGGGGGTCCCCCACTTGTGCTAGCTGATAGTATCTTGCCAATGCCAACCTTATCTGAATCTTGTCCGGTAAAATATGGCTCAGTTGAGATCCCAGCTAAGGGTCTAGACCAAGATGAACCTGTCGTCTAGAGCCCACTCTCAACACTAGACCATTCCCCATTAGATCAAGGGCCTTGATCAGTGCCTTACAGATGATAGAAGCCCCTGATGATGTTTTGGAAGGAATGTGAATCCATTCGAGGATTGAGAATGGAGCTATGTATTTTTTATGTACTACCTGCATCCAGATATTGTTGGTCTTAATCAAGCGCCAGGAGCACTTTGTCGCAAGTGCTTTTGAGAAGGTAAAGATATTTTTTAATCCCCATCCGCCTAGGGCTTTTGGCGTAGCAATACGTTCCCAGCGAACCCAAGGTAAGACTTTTTTGTCCTTATGTCCTTGCCACAAAAACTGGAAGCACATCTTCCGTAACTTCTCCAAAATCCCTTTTGGAATCCATGCTAAATACATCTAGTAAACCGGGATGGCCTCTAGAACTGCTTTAATTAGAACAAGTCGTCTTGCCCTGGAAATCCATTTATGACTCCATCCCTTGAGATTTTTTTCAAATTTTGTTATAAGCCACCCCCAGTCGGTCTTCCAGTAGTCATTATGTTTCAGTTGATATCTAAGATACTTCAAACCCTCATCGAGAGAGAAAACCCTAAAGGGGAGTCGAGTAGTAATGAGTAGTGAATCTTCCCTGGATAGGAGAGACAAAGTGATATTGGATTTTTGGTTGTTGATTTCCATGCTTATAGATTGTTTAAAAAGTAGAAGCCCTTCACTCAGCATTTCAATATATTTCCTGGTTCCATCACAGAAGATTAATATGTCATCTAGGAATAGAAGGTGTGAGATGTATAGTCCTGTAGAGATTTTTATGCCTCTGAAGGTGCATGTGAGCTTTGCCTCAATCAAGAAGCAACTAAGGCACTCAGCGACCAGAAGAAAGAGAAGTGGAGACAAAGGACATCCCTGTCTAACTCCTCGCTCCATTGTAAAGAAGGAGGAGGTAGCCCCATTGATCAATATAGAAAAGGATACTGAAGTTAAGCAAGTCATCGTCCAGTTTGTGAAAGTTACCCCAAAACCAAGCTGTATCAGCAACATCTGAATATATAGCCAGTTTACTTTGTCAAAAGCCTTTCAAAGGTCGATTTTAATTACCGCCCCTTTGAGTTTCTTGATTTTTAAACTGTGGAAGCCTTCTTGAGCAACCTCGATGGCCTCGTGGATCTGCCTGCCTTTCAAAAATCTGAACTGTTCAAGTGAAATATGCCTGGAAAGTATGTCTTTTAGTCTTCGACTGATTACTTTTGAGATAATTTTATAGAGGCAATTGCACAGGGAGATCAGGCGGAAGTCATTGAAGGAGGTTGGATTGTCTATTTTGGGTATTAAAGCAATGAAGGTAGCATTAAAAGGCTCCTGTATACGCCCATTTATCCTTGACTCCTCCACTACCAACAAAATGTCTTTCCCCAAAAGATCAAAGAAACTCAAATAGAATTCAATTGGCCAATCATCCGGTCTGGAGCTCTTCCCTTTCTGGAATGTGTTCATGATAGCCAACAATTCTGCTTCAGATACTTCCATCATCAAAGAATCATGCTCTTCCTCTTCCACAAAACTATGAAATATCATGGTCGCTTTCACGATTTCAGTAATTGAGGACCTCGCCTGTGCTTTAAATAAATTTTTGAAGTGTGTAATACCCATTGAGGCAAGACCCTCAAAAATATCGACCAATTGTCCATCTCCCTTGGTAAGGCTCCAAATTGTGTTATTCAGTTTCCTACTCTTGGCATAAGAGTGAAAAAAAATTGTATTCTTTTCCCCACAAGCAATCCAAAGTGCACGACTTTTAAGTCACCACAAGGCTTCATTTTCAGCCAAGATAGTTCTTCGTCGAAGTTCCAATTGAACTAGTTCCTCCCTTGTCCCTGGAGAGGAAACTCCGATCTAGATTGACCTGCCCTTCCAGCAACAGTTTTTCTAAGCAGCAAAGCTCCTTATCCTCTTTTAATTTTTTCTCATGTGCCTAGGAGATAGTTGCCTGCTTAACTTTTCTCAAGTTTCCCATAAAATGGGGAGAGGCATGGGAATTTTGTTTGGGACCGAAGGGAGTCCACAGATTTCGCACCAGAGCTTGGTACTCAGGATCCTTTAGCCAACCTTCAAATAATTTGAATGGACTGGGAGGCCTACGACGCCTGTTACATAATTCCAGTACAATCGGATTGTGGTCCAAGTCACTAGAACAAGCTACCCATTGTTGCGCAAGTGCTAAAGAATCAAGTAACTTTTCCTGTAGGAGGAAACGATCCAAATGTTTTGCAACACATGCATCCCCAACCCTCAAATTTCTCCAAGTTTGTTGTAATTTCTTTGGCTCTAGATCCAACAGTCTATGTAGGTCTAGCAAGTGTGTAAAATAATCATTCAATGGATCCAGAGTAGGTTGAGGGCCCCAGACTTCAAACGCTCCCAAAGAAAAGTTTAGATCTCCACCCATAATAACATATTGTTCAATAAGCCAAGATTTCAAATCCAATGAGTCCCAGTATCGTTTCTGATCTAAATAAGGACCATATATGTTGATAAGTAGCAAGGGGTGGCCCAACTCTAATGAAAACATATTTAGTTCAAGACTTGATTCAAAGCCCCAAATTCGTTCACATTGACAGCTCTTTAGCCGCCAACCTGTGGCTAGTCCTCCAGAGAGTCCCTTTGCATCCACAGTAGCAAAGGAACAACCAAGTAATAGGGATTCCAAAGTCAAGACCACTTGTTCACTCACCCCCAGCGTTTCTTGTAGGAAGAGAACATTTGGATTAGTAATCGCAATCAATCTTTTTACAGACGATTTTTTTTTGGGGCTCACCAGACCCCTACAGTTATAGGAGTGGATTTTCATAAGGGAACCAGATCATTGGGTTGCTTTTCTCTAAGCACCTATTCACTAGAAGACTATCTACCAAAGGCCACATCGAGTTTGGCCTGGTCCTGTGCCAGTAAGAGGTGAGATCGCCTACCACGACCTCTTTCCGAGGATAGAGCTCGAGGAAGTGATCCCAAGCTCGATCTAGGAGGGTCCTCCGCATCACAGATGTCCAAATCCCCATATAATATCGTCATGTTACAAAGAGAATAATGTATCCTGGAGCCCTCCGAAGATTTGGAATCAGAGGAATAAATGTTGTCGAAAAGGGAGGGATCCCCACAGAGGTCCGAAGTAGGAGGGGGGAAGAGGTTAGGTCCCAAAGATAAACCCACTGAAGAAGGAGCCGACAGACCCAAACCCGCATTGGGTACCGTGGAGGGAAGGCCCAAAGTCACCCCGGGAACCCCTGACTGTTGATTCGGAGGGGCTATGGGAGTACTAATCAAGGGAGGGATAAGAGCTCCAGTAGAAGCGAGAGTGAAAAAAGTCATCTCAGGATGAGGCAAGGGGAAAGGTGAAGGAAGACCCACTGAATAACCAACGTCCAACCCCATCGAACCCAAAGGAATTAAAAAATTAGAAAAAGTAGAAGCAAACGAGGGAAAGGAAGACTGTTGCTTACCCGGCATCATCAACAACCAAGGGCAAGCCAAGAAAGAAGACTTCTAAACATTTTCTTGCGCCATCTCCTGAACATCCGAAGGAACGCCTGTCATAGGAGGAGAGTGTCGACTTAAATCTTTGTCCCATTCCCGGGGCTGTGAGGCCACAGGGTGAACTCCCCCAGAGCCCCCAGTAACCCTTGCAGCACGGCCTGCCCCACTGTCAAAGCCGCCATCCCCCGAACCCTGCGTCTTGTTTTTAAAGGGCACAGGATAGTCGGCAAAGCCATGCCCATAAGCATGGAAACTATGGCACTTGAAGGGTATACCTTCATAGTCCAAGAGATGAATGAAGGAACCAGAAGTCATCTCAATAGGCACTTCCTTGAGGATTCACAGCCGAATATCCAACCTCACTAAGATCCTAGCCATGGACATTATGCTTGTCTCTTCGAAAGAAAATTTCGCATCCAAAAATTCCCCCAAAAAGTTCTCGATTGCCGAGAAATGAACGGGGTTCCAGTACTACATGGGGAGACCCGAGAGATGAACCCAAATAGAGACCACATCTACCCGCTCTCACTTGGCATCAAATCTCGGAGTCCACCGCTTTATAACAATGGGAGTACCATCCATACTCCAAGTTTTGGAAAGAACCCAGCTGGCATTTGAAGTGGCTGAAAAGATGAAAGAGAACCAGCCCTAAGCAAGTAATCGAATACTAGGTAATATAGAGAGATTTGATCCACAAGAAGAATCCATCCAAGACCGCAAGAAGGGAGATCTCAACCATTTCCCACACGCCCGACACACCACTGCCAACTCTGAGAAATCAACCACTCGTTCCATGGCTATATCTTCGCTGAAAAAGAGATGCTCTAAGTCAGTTATTTCCTTCACACACTGATGGCCTCTGTTCACCTGACACTTTGAAGATCCAAAAACTTACAAACGTTTGCGGCCACGGCCTCCCCCATGGGTTGTATCTAAGGGCCCCGAGCAAGGTGGAGACAAATGCAGCCCTGTGTTCCTTACCGGTGAAGAACCCTTATCAAAGATACCTCCAACAATGTATGTCGGATCTGGAAAAGACTCAGGGTCAGAAATAAATTCTGAAGGGGAGAAATGTGCACAACAAACCGTCTCATGTAAGACTTTTGTTTGTGTGCCCCAGCAGTCATCATCCAAAAGAGTTCCCAACTCAAATCCAAAGCAAGTAAAGTCCCCCTCTGATAAGCCACGAGGGGGGTCCATCCCAGGAATAATCCTCGACAAAGTAGCCACCGGCAGCTCGAGATCCAACCCATTCGAATACGACAAGCCCAAAGAGGTATGAATCCCCAAAACCAGGCCAGATGTCAGGTTGTTTTCCAAACCCTTTGGGTTCGCCCACTCAAACCTTAATGGAAAACCGACAGAGGGGGTTGGGTCCACTATCCCAAGAATGTCCACCACTGCACCCGAACTCTGCGGTGAGCCTGCATCCTTCTCCATCTCTAGCCCGAACCTCCAAGTGTAATAACCAGTAAGCCCTGGAGATCAAGAAACCTCCTATTCCGACCTGAGAAAGCCCCGATCAAGAAAGGGTTCCCACCAAACCCCCGAAAGTTCAATCAAGGCGTGGAGAGAGGACCTCCAGCATTAATCCCCATCCCAACAGTTGTCGTACCATACCGAGCTCATCCACCAGAATCAATGCCTCCACCCACCGCCATTAATCCGACCATCGACATGCTTGCATATTCTCCATGCAAACATCGAGTTCAATTTTACCAAATATAAATGTTTTAAATATATAATAATTATATTAAGAGAAGAAAGTTGTATTTTAAAATTTAAATAAAAAGATGTATTACAATGATAGGTGTCAAAACTAAATCAATATTCACATCTAACAAATTCAAAATGGGAGAGGAGCATGTTTGACAAGATTTAAACTTGGATATATATTTGTGTAGAAGTCAAGTAGATGGGTTGGTGGGTAGCCACCATGATTGCACAAAATATGGAATAAAAACTATGTATTACTTAGTTAAGCCTAAAATAAGTAATAAATCTCTTATTTGGTTTGAAGCATCTGAATTTCAGAATTCCATGTGTGTTTGGAATTTATTCATACAATGAAGTTTACAACATCAATCTCCATTTCAATTCAATTTAAGAAGTTGAATCTATAATCCAAGATGATCCAACTATTGTACACTCTAATGATAACATAGGACATCATTGCATTGATGTTAGATGAATTTATTGAGACAACCAAGTTTACAACATTTATCTCCATTTCAATTCAATTTAAGAAATTAAATCTATAATTCAATATGATCCAACTATTATCCACTCTAGTGATAACATAGGACATCATTGAATTGATGTCGATGATAAACATACCTCCTTCAAAAAAAAATGTTGATTACGATTGCAAATGAATCATGCATGTAGGATGATGGCTATTGCCCAAGCCTAGAACCTTCCTGGCGTGAAACAAAGAATACCTAGGTAAGAAGGCACAAGTGAAACATGAAGGTAGCTACAACCCAAAACAACTCATAGCAAGACACTTGCTTGGAGCTTATAGCCCCAGCTTGTTGGGGAAGGATCAAAGCAAGGTACTTGCCATGTAAAGAGTGAAAGCCCTAGCTAGCAATTTCCTTCACACAAGGTGTGTTGTGATTAAGAAGCATGCCTTCCATCCAACAGTTTGAAATCCCTTGACAATGCACATGGCATGTCATCATGCTTTGTATAGTTTGGTCATCTTGCTAGGGGTTTACGAGCAACCAACTTATCTTAATAAGTTAATCCCAGTGAGCACAACGCTTGAGTATCTACGTAAATGAATTTAAGTTAAATTAGGTTTCAATCCTACTACCACGAATTGGTAAACCCCAAGATCTTGTTTTTTTAACAACTCTCGTAGGATTTTGAAAGTTTGTTGGAATTATAATATGTTAAAAATAAAATAAGGTTTTACAAATCCATCTATAATGTTATAATGCAAATTTTCATTATCAAATTCAGTGAAGTTATTACATAGTTGTCATAATTTGTGCATTGGCATAATTTCATTATTAAATTATGTCAAGTTACAATAAGGAAAGTTACATGTAGTACACTAATACAATTTCAAATTTGGGGGAAAATGACTATTTATTCAACAACAAATTGAATAAATTGCAATATTCAAATATAAATTATCTCTAATGACAACCAACATAAGAGGTTTACATGGTCTAATCTTTGAGTTGAAGATGGAGCACAGTTAGGCTATAATTAAAGTGCAAAATTGTTGTTACATTGTAATTCCAACCCAGTTTCGTCATATGGTATTTATTTGTCTAACAAAGTTTTGGAAAAGCAATGTTTTTTACATGAGTGATAAGTCCAACATTTAATTTATTCACTTTTATTTTGGAAAAGCAATGTTTTTTTTACATGAGTGATAAGTCCAACATTTATTCGTTTTTATCCACTTTTGGCATTGCAAGGATAAGTTAAAACTTTTTCTATGGCTAGTACTAGAGAATAAGGTTCTTACTTGGGAAAATCTTAGAAAGAGAGGATGGGTAGGTTCAAGTATTTGCTCCTTATGTTTCCGTGATGAGGAGACGGTTACTCATTTGTTTATTACATGTACCTTTTCTCAATCTGTTTGGTCTGTTCTGTCTATTGTTTACAACTTTAATACCATATGGGGAGGTAGATCTGTATTATATTGTTTTGAAGCTTGTCTATCAGTGGAGAAACAACGGAGGACTCTTCCTGCATTGACTTGTTGGTTTTTGTGGTTGACTAGGAACAAGTGCTTATTTGAATCTCAATTTCCCACTATACAAGGTGTTGTGTACCAGATCCAAGGCTTGTTGGATGTTTCAAGGGCACAAACTACTATTTTTCATTATCCAAAGAGAAAAAAGAAACCTCTTGATTTAACTATGCAAAACATGTGTTGGTTTGATGGAACATCACAGAACAATGGATCTCTTTGTGGCACTAGGGGTATCATTAGGACTGGGGGGAATACTATCTATAGGTGGACCTTAAATTGTGGGATGGGCTCAAATACCAGGGCAGAACTTCTTGGAGTATGGGCAAACTTATCTTTAGCACACAGACTTGGTATTGATCAGCTCCAGGTATTAGGGGATTTAAAGATAGTGGTGGATTGGTTAAATCATAAATGTAATCTTCATGTGTCATCACTCTTGGGATGGATGGATAAGGTAAGGATCCTTATTACACTCTTCAAAGATATCAAATTTGATCATATTTATAGGGAAGAGAATGTGGATGCAGATACCCTCTCAAAAAAATCCCTTAATGTCCCGGTTGGGTGGATACACTTCAACAAATGGCAGGACGACCAGAAGGGCCCCCCACTTACAATGTGGCTATATTTATAATAGTGGCAGTCCTTGGGGACTTCTTTGGTATCTTATGACTACTGTTAATTATCTAAGGATCTTTTTGTTATATCGACATTAGTTCTTTTTTGGACTGTCCAAATCATATCATATTTTGGACTGTTTACAAAGGGATAGAGGAAAATAGTAGAATATCAATGTACTCCTTTGAGATTTTGTAATGAATTATAGTAAGGCTTTTGAAGATGGATGTTATTCATTGATGTAAGCCACTTTTGGGCAATGTATATTAAACTTATGTACTCTCTTTTGAGAACATCATATATTTTAAATATATTTGAGAAATTTTATGTACAATTCTTCTTCTTAATCATTAACATCAATACATGGAGTGGACATCAATCTCAAGCTAGTTAGATATAAGTTCCATTTATAATTTAATGTAAAAGATTTTTCTTTCAATTTGATAAATATTACTTTTTGCTATGGAAGGGTATATGAATTATATATAAATCAATAATAAAATAAGTGTATTATTCAATAGCCATGTCTATTATATTCTCTTATAAATATAAGGTTTGTTTCCATGTGGTAATTGCATTAACAAAAGTGAGGTGCATTATATTCTCTAATATAAATGGGATGTGGGATGTGTAATGTGTAATGTGTAATGTGTAATGTGTAATGTAATTTTAATTAATTAAAATTAAAGAAAAAAATTGAGTTGGTGATTTAAAAATGAAAATTAGAATAATAAAAAAATTGGGACTCCTAACATAAAAAAAAATTAAATTGAAATGAATGAAAAGTTGAGACCCATAACTTTAAAAAATGAAATATAAAAAGTAAAACGAAATTTAATAATTAAAAAAATATATGTAAAAATGGAGAAAAAAATACAACCATAATAATAATGATAAAATAAAGTAGCATAAATCCATCTTAACTCAAATCTTTTAAATACAAAGAGATCTATGCCTTGATTTATTTTTTATCCTTCTTAATGCTTCATAAATCTGAAGTAGATTCATGCTATGCCTTGATCCATCTAGCATTTTAAATCCGATGAAGATTTAATCTAGTGACTATTTCAATTTTAAATTGAGTATGTAATTAAGGTAACAATTTATATTAATTCAACATAACACAAATATGAAAGTATCTAAGGTAACTTGCAAATTAAAATGAAATAATAGTGCTTGACCAAAAAAAAAATGAAATAATATTTATGAGTATCTTGACCAATAGTAACATTAATCAATTAAGTACATTTATGTAGATATGAAATGCTCAAAATTAATTTTATATATATATATATATATATATATATATATATATATATATATATATATATATATA
>WSFP011388281.1:0-28464 GCA_009831015.1 Picea engelmannii | reverse complement strand
GAAAGAGACTACACAACTGACCAACGGATAACAGAAACAAGCTAAGGGAGTGCTGGAGACCGCCCCAAATCCCAATACACAAGAATCAGGGGGATCTAAGAGACCAGTCGGGCAGGAAGGAGGTGCACGCAAGAAATCAAAGGTGCAACGAACATCACCAGACTATACGGTCACAAAGGGCAATGTGGAAATGATCGCCATAATGGTTCAGGATTGTCTAGCAGAGGACTTCGACCATGCATCACATCACAGGGACAAACTGCAAAAAGAGATGGCCGAAATGGGGGAGTTCCTCAATAATTTTAGGGAAGCACACATAACAAGACGCAACATAGGCATAGAGCCATAAGTACCACAGATAAAAGGAAGAGCGCAAGAGGAAGATCGACAGACAGACAAGGGGATATTGCAGCCACACACAACATTCCATATCAACCCCAACATGCTGCGCATGGACGGAATTGTGGGGCAGAAACCCTTGAAAGACTTGAGCCAGATCCAACTTGTGTTGACAAGGATACCATCAGGGGCATTACACAGGCTGCAGGTGAGCATCAACCATGAGGTACAATCTCACACACGTAGACACTTAATCGAATTAAAACAGACAACAAAGGAACAAGATGAATTGAAAGTAGGCTACGAGAAGGCCAAATATGAGACCGAGGAGGAAAGGAAGTGCCTAAAAGGATTGGAGCAGAAAGTGGCAGGAAATTACGAGAAGATTCCACAGGCTGTGCAAAACGAGGAAGTTGCAACCATGAAAAAGATTGATCGGATTGCGCAAGAAATTGATCAATATCAGAAGGAGATCGAGAATCTCCGAGAACATCTCACACCAACCACTCCACCAACAATCAAGGAGCAAAGGAAATATGAAGCAACAACACAACTGCAGGAGATAGAGCAACAAGTTAGCACAGTAGCTGATGTGTTTGATAAAGAAACACAACTTTGGACAAGGCTGGAGGAGGATCCATAGGTCCAACGTTGGGACAAGGAAGAGGAAATGATCAATGCAGTGATCGAAGTGCTCAGGCAGAGGAAGAAGACCATACCAATCCCAGAATGAGTCAAAGGGATGCAAGAGATTAAAAAGATGCAAGCAAAACTTATCACTGTGCAGATGCAGAAACATGAGCACCACGGTCAAATAGAGCCATTGCAGGAATGGGTAGCAGAAGTACTCACATAGGCAAAAGGAGCTAAAACACTGATAGCACAAACCCAGACAGAATGTGTGGGATTTCTAAGCAATAAAGTGGCAGTTCAGGTAGTGGACACCATCAAGGAGAAGACTGCGCAAACATTGACAAAAGCAGCAGAGCTCAAGCAAAAGTTCCAAATGATCACCAAGGAGATCGAGGAAGCTTAGAAGGATTAGGTGACTCGGGACGAGTCACATGTCAGTGTTGGGGGCCTGTTGGCAGCAGGCCAAAGTGGAAAGAAGGATGACTGTGGGGAAAGAAAGCATGCAAAAATTGAAGTAACAGCTGGAGGGAAACACAACACGCGCGCATGCAAGAAAGCGTGCATAAGGGAAACGACAGCTGGGAGGAAGAACAACACACACACATGGGAGGAAGACCTAACGTTGGTAGGGTTAGGGTTTTTTTAATACATTGTAAACGACTGAAGAGCACGATAGATATAAATATAGATATGTAGGTATAATAGAGGGTTCCAGTTTTTGTTGTGTAAGGCTGGCTCTTGATTAGTTTGTCTCTATATTGTTCATGTCGAATATGTACGAGTCGATGCGATATGTAATATTGTGATGAACTATTTTGTAAGCTGTTGAGATAAGAACAGAGGAGAGGAGGAAGATCTGAGGATTAGATCGTAGGCTGAGGAGCCTGGTGCGATCTAGTTCACCTCATATAGATCTTACCCATCTGAGGAGAAGTGTAAGCGTGCGACGTTGGAGATGCAGAACTACCATAATAAAAGAACCAAGAGACAAATCTTTGTGGACGTAGCCCAAGAGGGGGTGAACCATGGTAATATCTTTGTAATGTGATGAATGCATGTATGTCTTTACTTTTCTTCCAACAGTTAATTGTTGTGCTTGATGAATGAGTTAATATATTGTTATGGAATACGATTGTGCTGCTCGAGAAATAAACTGTGGTAGATATGTGCATGACCATGAATAATAGTAGATTGCAATCACAATTCATAGTGCATGGATCTTAATAATAAACCCATATCTCATACTCAATCCTAGGTTGTAAACACCTGAGTCTTAAAACCACCCATTTAAAGCTATCTCGGGTGAGACTGCACAGTGCATTCTGTGTACTGTGTTGCCTTCTGGTTTACTGGGAGGGTCGATATTTTTAGAGGCTTTGTTGGAAACCCGAAAGAAATGAAACTTGGGTCAATAACTCAGATGGTCAAGAAAGAAGAGTAAGTAACAGATAACCAACAACATTTCTCCAACTTTCCAAGATAAGGGGATGAATTACTTTTTTCTTTTTTCATTGAAGAAATACACACAATATTTGTATTGTTTGCATACTTTAGCAGTGAAAATTCTATCAAAAACATAAAATGGAAACAAAGAGGGTTTCACCTGAAATTCATAAAGTCTAATGAAACTGAAATCTTCCATGGTTTCAAAAAATCACTTCTCTTATAGAAAGGATGCAACTTCTAGTGATAATATGGACGTGGCGAGGTTGTGAATCATCTTCTTAAAAGAGGACAAGAAGTCATCTTGTACTTCATAGAAATTGTATGGGGCCTTGTGGCTCCATAACACATAATACCAGAATGAAAATGGATCCTTCTCGAAGTCCAAATTCTTAGCTCTGGAAAAGTCCTAAAAAATATGGCAATAAACAATAACATAAACTAGATAGGAAGTCATGCAAAATTTCTTGGTTTTCCTAAGGCTTCCCAACTTAAACGAAATCTCATCTAGAATAATTTGGAACCAATCAATTACAACATTTTCATGAATTGAATGATATATAATATCTTAAAGAGCAAACCTCAACCTGTGTAACATTAACATCTTTGGTCGGGCTTGTAAGAAATATTTCAAGGAACTCCATTCCCTCGTTGTGAGATTTTAGAAAATCATCAGCTTCAACATTTTTAAATGTAGGAGTGGGGTCAGGAAGTCTCAACACTCTCCTAAACACTGAATGTGCTAAATAGATCGATTGTTTCCCTTGTATCTGAATAACTCTTCTCTCGAATTATAAATTTTTCAGCGCACCAGAGGACCAACTCCTTGAAATCAACTACTTACAAAACATGTCCAACCAATGTAATACCCGAGGTCCAGACCTTTTTCAACTTCTTTTCTTCGAATGTGAGGGATGAGTACTACTTGTAGGCCTACGAATATAGAAACTAATGTTCTTCTTGTTGGGCCCTTCGTTTTTGATTAATAGAAGCTGCGTAAGCAATACTACAGTTCCAATTTTGGTTAGCAAGTTGTGCAAGTCACAAGAAAACTGGACAGAGGAATGGAGAAAGAAACAAAAAATGGTTAGAGGGACAATGCAACACCAACTTGAAGAAAGAGGTTACAACAAGAACAAGAAAGAAAGAATTCAAAATCCAACTAGATTATATATATGAGATGTATATGATTGTAACGGGTTCACATGATTATCATTGACTTCCATTTAGGTTATGTTATTGTAGTTAATGTCCATCTTGGGAAAAGGGTAGATAGAGTTCTGAGAATGAGCTCGTAGCCAGAAAAGAATGTAACAGAGTAATGACTTATTGTAATATCAAGAAAGCAAGGGGCCAAGGATAGCCTTGTTTCTTAGTAGTTCAGAGTTGTTGTTAGCTTTGGCACAACCAAGCAGTGTCTGTATCTGTTGAATTAGATCTGAGAAACCATTTTGATAACAATATATGGAAGGACCCCAAATTTTGAAAATATTCTGTGTAATTCTCTGTTTATAACTATGAATTGTCATTCTACTTTACTTCTTCATGCCTGATAAGATCAATATGTTATAGCTTGTTTGCAAATGATGTTGCAACTCTGTTGTCTTTACTATTAGTTATGAATAAGTTCATATCTACTACTTGTTAGTTCATCTTGCGCAAGACTAGGTTGAATCTTGATGATTCTTGAGATCTACCTAAGTATTCTCCTTACCCTTCCCTATCTTCTTGTCTTGGTTGCGCTTCGGGTGAGACTTTTTCTCTCTAGAGAAGATGAAAATGCCAGCCCTCTAGAATACTCGGTACCCTTTTGTTGGTAACCTAAGAAAGACCCTGGTCTGATCAATTACGCGCCAACAAAATGGTTTCGTTGCTGGGACTTGCGTTAAAAGGGAACCTGTAGGGAGAATGCTTCCACGGATTCACCGATCCGATATTCACTAGTGATGGGAGAAAAAATGTGACGCCTTCATATTGAAAGAAGCAGAGCTGGGAGGTAAATCTGTGAAAGATACACGAGAGGTTGTCTTTTACTTAGAAAGATCGAGCGACGAGTATGAGATATTCTGGGTTAAGTTTCTGGAAGAACTATTCCATTGGATAGATAGGCTCCAAGAAGCTCTGAAATTCCAAGAACGAGTCAAGAAGACCTGTGGTTGGGATACAAAAAATATTGCAACGCTTCATCGACTGGATCATCCAGTAACGCGAGCGATTGATTTTGGGGTTAATACAACTTTGGAAGGATACATTATTGAATTTGTAGCTGAGAACCATAAATCTTTTACACAGGTAGAAGCGGATTTCAAGAAAGACGCAAGGGGAAAACTATTGAGAGAAATCCCCCTGTGGATTAAGGTTTTCTTGATGGAGGAGGGGATGTTGACTATTTTCTCGACTAAAATGACAACCTAAACACCCTCGCTTGGGGTGGAATCATGGCCTGAGAGAGGGGAGAGGGTTCTTTGATAAACGAAGGAGCAACAAGAAATGGACTCAAAGGATGAGCGATCCTTGAAAAGAGCCGCCATAGTTGACAAGTGGTGGTGCGGTAAGATAAAGAAAGCAGTGAAATAGTCCGAGAAGTTGCGGAAAGAACTCAGACTAGGAGAAGTCGAGGAAGGACAAAAGGAAGAGTTGAGAAAGATGAGAAGACAGGAAAGACTGGCCAGTCAAAGATTAAGTGAGAGAGAAGTGCAGAGAGAAAGAAGTCCCCAGGAGGGTGGACAAGAATAAGAAGGTGTAGAAGCATGGGAAAAGGACGCTGACATGGATCTTGTAGAAGAAAGATAATATTCAGCCCCAATACCAGGAAAGATCAGGAATCCGACTGAAGAGACATCTCCAGAGGATGAGAACGAGACCCCCCAGATCAAAGAAACCCGCCGAAGCCAGTGAAAATGGCCCCGAATCACCTGTACCCCAAGTGTCTTTTATACCAGTGGTAAATTCTATACTACCTTTAATGCTATTCTTATTTCATTATAGTCAGTTAGTCAATCACAACTGGTAAGCGTGAATACTGGGAGGATATTGGGATCCCCTAGTAGATCGCAACTAGGACCGTTAGGTTTTATCTTGATAGGACCAGTAAGATCAACAATGGCTGGAAATGCGGGAGGTTCGATCGCTTGATACCCATAATCCTGGGGTAAAGGATACGAGGATGTTGAGCAACATTGGTTCCTATGTGAAGCAATCTGAAGGTCCAAAGGGAGTCTAGACACAAATAAATTGGTCAAATTCTAGACTACCTTGAGGGGTCGTGCTCTCAAATGGTACATGAAGACTATTGAGCCAGGAGTTCCAGGAGTGCAAGGACAAGCGTTCACACTTGTCCAAGTATAGATAAAATTCATAGCAGAGTTTAAGCTACCTTAGTCAGAACAACAAGCTTTGTCTGAGTTGTGCGAAATTCAATGGAGGGAAGGTGAATTGGCCTGGTAATATAGTCAAAAGTTTAAAGATGCTATAGGGAGGCTAGTGCATCCAATTCATGAAGATAATCACAAAGAATGGTATATATAGGGATTTCTACCTATGACACAAATTTCGTTAACGCAACAACGAATAACCACTTTGACAGATGCCTTGGAACAATCAATGAAGATTGAATCCATGGCAAGATATCCGAGGAGCCTGAGAGTGACCATACCCCTAATAGATGCAAATTTGGTGCAACTACAAGGAAAAATATTGACACTTACAGAGAAGATTCAAGAATTGACGATATCCAGACTAGGATGACTGTAAGTCTGGTGTACCATATGCTAGATAGAGGGACGTCTAGCGAACGAATTTCCATGTATGAGGGGAATGGGACCTCCTCACAATCCAATGGGACCCTCATCATGACCCACGAGAGGAGTTGCACAAGTATCTGTGAATTTACCATTCCATACCACAACCCTGTATCATGCCTTTCCTGGTAATCAAGCATCGTCGTCAGTTGAGTACTGGGAAATTTGCTGAATTCATGGGCATGGGACAAGGCAATGCCCTATTATTAAGAAGTATTCAACATTACCAAATACTATAAATTGTGATTTCTGCGCATCTACCACGCATGATATGAATCATTGTAGAGAATTGGATGCACTCACCGATAGACTGGATTGAACATCATCCAGGGTGAATGAAACCCCTCAAGGCCTGGGAAGAGGTCGAGGAGGTGGAGTTGGAGGAGACTTAAGAGGAGGAAGAATCGGGGGAAGAGGACCAAGTAGATGCTACAATTGTGATGAGCAAGGTCACATGGATAGGGATTGTCCTCATCCGAGGCAGGCATGGTGCTCTTATTGCAGAACCAATGGGCATGCAACTGAAGGCTACCTAGAGCTAATTGCGAAATAGGAAGATCGGGTACATCAACGAGGATCTAATATTATAAGCTCAGAGATAAAGAGGGTCATCAAAGGACAACTAACCAACATTAATATCGTTACTCAAGGAGGAGAAAAGACCGACGCATATGCTGATAATCTTCTTAAGATCCCGAAAGCAACGCCTAAGGAGGACATGTATGACCCTCTGAAACAAAATCTATTATTTAAAAATGCAATAGAAGTATTCCAGAGTATTCTTTTACAAGTAAGTACCCCGAGCTGAGGATAGTCCTGCAAAGAATTAAAAAATTGCTTTTTACCGATGTTCATGATCGAAAATCAGACCTAGTGGTATGTACCAATCATAGTCAAGTGATTTAGTCTAACCTTCACCTAGACATAGAAAATACACCTATAGAATGCTATAAGATCGATAAGGATTTGGAAAACCCGAATGATTTAGAAGAACTGAGAAATTTAGCCATTAAGGAAACATAAGGAAGGAGAGAAATCCAGAACACCATAGCCAGTCAGACTGATAGTTCTTATAACCATCCATTGAAGTTTTGAAAATTCAACATAGGAACTAACGAGCAACCCAAGATAGCTACGGTAGGAGATTATTGGGATGAGAAAACTAGCCAAGAAATACATAGCCTATTGCGGGAGTATGAGGACTTATTCCCAAAGACATTCTCAGAGCTAAAAGGGATTAAAGGAGCTATGGGAGAGATGAAAATTGAACTAAAATCGGGATCAAAACCTCTAAGGCATAGACCATATCGTCTTAACTCTAGGGTGAAAGAGAAGGTTAAGAGGGAAATAGACAAGATGCTTGAGGCCAGACTTATTTTTCCAGTTGAAGAAGTAGAGTGGGTTAGCCCCATAGTCATCCAGAGCAAGAAAAGTACATAGGACATTAGGGTATGTATAGAATACAAAAGCCTTAACTCTGCATGTGTGCATGACCCTTTTCCCACACCTTTTACTAATGAGGTGCTAGAACAAGTTACAGGGAAATAATCTTACTCATTTACAGATGGATTTTCTGGGTATCACCAAGTGAGAATTTCCGAAGAAGACAAAAGGAAGACCACATTCATAACCGAATGGGGGTCATTTGCATACAATGTGATGCCCTTTGATCTAAAGAACACCCCTGTATTTTTTTCCCGGATTGTAATAGCAGCCTTCCGAGAATTTATTCACAAATTTATAGAAGTTTATATGGACGATTGTATGGTGTACAATCTGCTCAAAGAACATGTAGCACTACTATGACTGTTTGATAGGTGTAGGGAATTGCAAATATCTTTGAACCTTTGAAAGTGTATCTTCTGTGTGCCACATGGAAATCTGTTAGGCCGCATTGTATGCCGAGAAGGAGTGTTGGTAGACCCAACCAAGTTTGCGGTCATTGTGAACATGCCATCACCTACGAGCGCTAAAAAATTATGCTCCACGCAGGGGCACATAGGGTACTATCGCAAGTTTATCAGAAGGTATGCAAATATTAGTGCACCCCTAGAAAATATACTAAATAAGTCAGAAGTGTTCCAGTGGACACCAGAGTGTGATAAAGTATTCGACATTCTGAAGGAAAAGCTCAACACATCACCTATTCTGATATTTACGAATTGGGGAAACGAATTTCATGTGCACGTGGACGCATCAGGTATTTCCCTGGGAGCCATCTTAGCACAACCAGGAGATGGAACCATGGACCATCCCATCTACTTTGCTAGCAGGAAGCTTTCACAAACTGAACACAACTATACAACCACATAAAGGGGGGGTTTAGCTATGATTTATGCTCTATATAAGTTTATACATTACTTGTTAGGCTCTCATTTTAAATTTTTTACTGATCATTCTGCGTTAAAATATCTAGTTAACAAACCTGTCTTGGAAGGAAGAATTTGTTGATGTTTGTTACTATTTCAAGAATTTTCATTTGAGGTGATCATCAAACCTGGAAGATGCAACATGGGTCCTGATCACCCGTCTAGATTAGAGTCAGGAGAAAGTGGCGGAGCAGTCGATGATCAGCTCCCATATGCATACCTGTTCTGAGTTGAGGCCATACTAGAATAACTGGAAGACATAGCAGTTTTCCTGAGTACAGGGGCCTACCCAGAAACATACTCCGCAACTCAGAAATGCTATATGGTGTTCGAGCAACGAACTATCAGTTGATTGCGGGGAAATTGTATAAGTTGGGCCTAGATAGTATCCTCAGGAGGTGTGTCTTAGACCATGAAAGACGAGACATACTATGGGAGTGCCACAGTGGAGTTGTGGGAGGCCATGTTGGAGGAAAGGCCACTGCGCAGAAAGTCCTCCAAGCTAGATTATGGTGGGCCACACTCTTAAAAGATGTGAAGGAATATGCTAGATCTTGCGATGTCTGTCAAAGAGTAGGCAAGCCATCACGACGAGACAAATTGCCTCTTCAGCCAGTTCGACCTTTGAAAGCATTTGAAAAGTGGGAGGTTGATTTCATTGGACTGATCAACCCCACGACTAAGCACTCAAAGGCTAGGTATATTATTACCACAACTGATTACCTTACACGATGGGATGAGGAAACACTTGTTTAGGATTTCTCAACCGATACCGCTGCCAGGTTTATTTTTGAAAGCATTATCACTCGGTTTGGATGTCCAAGGAGTCTAACCAGTGATCAAGGTGGTCATATTATCAGTAGTACAATAACAAAGCTTACAACAAAGTTCTTAATCCAACATCATAAAAGTAGCCCCTACCATCCACAATCCAATGGCACAATAGAGGCATTTAACAAGATTTTGGAGAGAGGGTTAACGAAGGTTTGTTGTGCAAACAAGGAAGATTGGGATGACAGAGTCTGAGCAGTTTTATGGGATTACAGGACAACCACGAAGAAGCTCCACAAGTATACTCCATTTCAGCTAGTCTATGGGAAAGAGGCTATGGTACCTGTAGAGTTCATTACCCCGAGTCTATGCATTGCACGGATTACACATATGTCAGAGGATGAATCAATCGTGCAGAGGGTTACGGAGTTGCAAGAACTTGATGAGACCAGGTTTTTAGTAGACTTTCATCAATCAATTGAGAAAGCCAGGCAGAAGGCTTGGCATGACAGGAACATTAAGACTAAAACATTTGCATAAGGAGATAAGGTCCTACTTTATGACATTCGATACCAGAAACATCCAGGTAAGTTGCGCATGCATTGGTTGGGCCCATTTATAGTTGCGGAGATCCGACACTTTGGTGTAGTCAGACTAGTGCAACTGGATGGTATACTTCGACTAGGATGGGTGAATGGTGCTCACCTGAAACCCCATATCTATCAACACTAAGCTAAAGGATTGTTTCTCTAGTCCAAAGGAGCATGTTTAGTAGTTAGATTTGAATTTTTGGAAAAAAAAAATTGTTTTCTGAATTCATTTAATAAAGTCAGAGTGTGCATTGTTGCGCCACGACATGTATTTGGATTTTCCGTCTAAGTATTACTTTGGTGCAGAACTGCTTACTCATCAGTATGGGATCAGAAGAGCCATGAGTCCATTAAAGACAATCATTAAATGTGATGGGGACCCAATTTTGGTAGAAGGAGGGTGAATCCGAACGCAATCCTAGTCCATGTGCCACGCGCACCCGATCCAGTCATAGCCTTTATGACCACTACAGTAACCCATCTGAAATCTGTTAGACCATAAAGCCACGATGCGTGAATATGCCTTCATTATTCTCCCTAGGATTCTCAACCATTCAAATGATAAGGTTTGAAGTCACCCACGTCCCTGACCAACTTGTTCAGTAAATGCCATAATCACCCGATATATTTACCCCGTTAACAATCCCGTCAGACAACTCAGATTTTGATTGCGTCGATAACATTAATGATGAGTGGACTTAGAAGTTATTACAGAACTTGCTAGCTAAGCCCGAGTATAAGGTTGTGTGAACTCGGTGTAAGACGTATTATTTCCTAGAGAAAACTTCGTGCCTTGCGATTTTTGAATTTTAGTAATGCTTGTGCAATCCCCCTACTCTCAGTCGTGACCTCGAATACCAATTAGCCTATTGAAGTTTGTTGAAAGTCCAGAGTTACTACGCTGAGAGCTACAATAAGCAGGAGTTTGGTTTCCAAAGATGTAGTGCCAGATGTTCCATGTGATCCCCGGGTTGAGATCGCGGGCATTCTCAAGAGAAAGGTTGAAAAGGTGAATCTCCTTGATCTCGACCTAACATACTAGGTCATGTTCCCACTAATGAACTTTAGTGTATTCTGGGACTTGGATCCAAATACAATGGGAGGGATGTAGTTCATACTAAAGTCGAAATTTCAAGGCCCAAGTAAGCATGGTAAGAAAAAGGGCGAGCCCAACCTGTATGAGAAGTTCCATACACAAAGAGGGGAGCGCATCGACAATATTGACCCCATTCTACCAGAGACAGTCAGGACCACTTGCTACACAATTGATAGCAAGGTCATGCGTTCATATTACAAAGGTAAATGCACATTAGATGCCCGGTCAGTGGGAGATTTTTGCGCCAACAATGCTGTGTTCAATTGGTGCAGTTACCTTTTGGAAGAACTCCAGGTAGTCTGCGAGGAGGCACAGAAGAAGGGCATAACATTTACATACGATTACTTGTTGGTTTCATTCGCCATGTGGAAGTGGACGACACCCCTAGGAAGATCATTAACACCGGTAGACAAGGGCCGCCTGGAAAAGATGTTCGAACCTTGGCTTTCGAGGTCAGACTCAGAAAACACATAATTTAACAATGTTGCATTCCTGAAGTGGTACAACGGGCTGATAGACACCACCCAGAGGTTGCACATACCTTAGGAATTTCTCAACATGAATACACGGAACATCATGTTCAGCATGAACCACCACCACACATTGTTCTAGCCAAGGCATGTCAAGTCAGAATACTTTCACTCTCGCATGCTGCCATTCTACCTAAATTAAGAGGCCTTTGACAAGGAGGTCATGTCATGGATAGGAGTGAAGCGCAAACCACGCAAGTCGGGGAGGCACTATCTTTTCCCCCTGGATATCCTGAAGAAAAGGGGACATGAAGAAGCAGTCGTGCCGATTTTTGGTCAACCAACACCAACAACAAAGAAGCAAAACACTGATATGCCATCAGACTCTGAGACGAAGAAGGACAAGATACCTCTAGAGTGCAAGAAGAGAACACTGCCAGTGTTCCTGCAGCTTCTAGATTAGGTTGTCCTCTCAATTAAGGATGTCAATGACATCCTTGCTACTTCTTTCATAAGAGATGTCACACCAACAAAGCCTTGGACAAGGTTTTTCCCTGTTAATCCGTTGAATCTGCAACCAATATCATCATCTTTACCTCGTACCAGATACGCCACCCGAGCTGCACAGACGGTGATTCACATCACTGATGACCCTGAAACAGACACCAATGGATCCACCACCATAATCACCAAACAAACCCCATCACGACCACAACCCCCATCACCCCCACAATCACAATCACCACCACAAGAAACAACCATCCCACCCCAAACCACTTAACCCGAGCCCATGCAGTTGGACTCCCCAAACTACCTAAGCATGTACCAGAAATCACTGGTCTGACCCATGAATTCCTAACCCAGTCCATCGTTCCATTTGTACGGATTCAGGACACTCCGCCTTCAATGGAGACTCAAAGTGTGCCAATACCGCAAGCCCGAAGTCCTCAACACACTCCCTCAACAATCAATGTTGAGGGTGCCATCCAAAGAAGTGGAACCATAAACACCATGGTCTAGAAACAGGAAGAAGTACCAGAGGTTCATAAGGAACCCAAATCAACATCATAACAGAGTGCAACCTCATTGCAAGAATAGTTGGAGCTAGTACTCCACAGTCCACAACAATGTGTAGAGCTGGTGCAACTCTGCTTGGCAAAAGCCGAGATACTCCCATTCCTTCCAGTAGTGGTAAGGATGAGACTTGCACCACCACCGCAAGGTCCATCTACAGGGGAGGAAGAGGGGTAGACACCATCAGAGCATTCGACGACCAGTGGACTCCCACTGCAGGTCTGAGTACCCACAGAGACCACTACTTCTTCTAGCGACCTCGTTCAGTGGCCATCAAGGCATCTAATTGGCATGATCAGAGCTTCAACTGATCAATTGGAGCAGAGGCTACAACATGCCAAACATGACATAGAGTTTTCAAAGGAAGAAGCACTCCTTGCCCAAGCATGTCAGACACAAGAAGAATATGCAAAGATCCAGGCGGAGTAGAAACTGGAAAGGGTCTAGGAGAAGCTTGCAAAATTCTGGCCAGTGATTCGAAGGGACGCACCACAACTGCCCGAATCCAGTGCAACAAGAGAGACTATGTAGAAGATCGAGCTACTCCAGGTAGCATGGTCATAGCTGGCCATTCACACAGAGAACCTGGAAGCACAACTGTGGGAGAATTAGCGTGAAGCAGAGCAAGAAGCTCAGAAGCTACAAGAGAAAATGGAAAGCATTGTGGTTGAAGGGAACAAGGCCAGATTAACCATGTACCGAAGGACTGCAGAGTGTACAAAGATTATACCGAGAGGTTAGTGACTGGATGGGTATTATATCACGACGGAACCAGACTCTGGAGAACTTGTGCGTGAAGGTACAATCACTTAGCATAGAGGCTACCATTGCACTAGATCTGCTAGAACAACAGAAAAAAATTGACCAGATCAGTGGCTAAGAGAGAGCTACGCGAGTTCCGACCAGTCATCCAGAAACCCTATTTTTAGATGCACTAGGTGGATGCTACAACTGATTCAGAGTGGAATTCTTTGGTTGCATCTAAACACAAGGGATGCATTATAGACGCAAGTCAGCAGTTCATGGTTGAAGCTTCGCTGTTGGCCAGAAAATGGCAGGATAAAGCTGACAACTTCCAAGGCATAAGTTTTGGGACAGGGGCAGACCCAGGGTTCAGCTCTAACAACACACCAACAAGCCCTAACTACTGGCCCTTTCGGCAACACCTGCGAAGCAGATGCAATCTCACCCGAAGTATAAATAGGGGGTTGCAGGACACAAGTGTCTACAACCAAAGGAAATGCAAAGTTGATCCAGGACAACAACACACAACAATCTAGTTATTCTTTACCACTCTTAATCTTACTTCGCAAGTTATATCTCTGATCTAACACAACAATGTAATAATAGTATAACAGATGGAAAACAACACAACATCAATCACAAAGAACAACAAGATATACGTGGTTCACCCTCTCCCTAGGGATACATCCACATAACTGTGTTTCTTGATATATTATATGAAAACATACAGTTATATCTGCGCAGTTAGTTGCAGATCTCCCTCTTCTTCTCTCCTTATCTCCCCTCCCCGCGCACCCAGCTGCAGGGTTGACCTTCGCACCCAGTTGAGGATTTTACAATACCGACTCAATATTTTTCTCACTAACAAAAACCAACAATGAACAATATACTACTAGGACCAACTCAGGAAGAACCCTCCCAGTTCTTCTAGACCTTTGTTTATACATTACATGTAAAAGTATATGTGTCAAAACTCTAGATCCAAAACCCTAGGTGCCAAAACCCTAGATCCACTTGACCCATGCTTTAAGGGCTTTGCTAGCCTGTCCTTCCTTCTTTCCCACGAGGTGATCCAAAGCACTCATTGATGTCTTTTTCTGCTTTCTGAGTTGTCCATGATCCTTATTCTTCGATCCTTTATCTTCCTTGATCTTCTCTTCCAACGACTAGCTTTTCCTTCGCTTCGCTCCTTCTTTTCTTCTTCTTTAACCACATAGACCCTTCCTCAGTTTATGTGCCTTCCACACAGTTTGTACTTCACCTTTTTCCCTTAATATTCACTTCCTTACCTAACCAAGGGACAACAGGCCCCCAACACTCACATGTGACTCATCCCGAGTCACTGCAATACTGATTCTTCCAATTTACTTCGACTACAGACTGTGTGAAGCAGCCTATGCTTTCTGCTCTGTCCCTCCCTATTGTGTGCATACTGTCTTTTCTGTGTCTGGTACCCAATTTCAACTGCACCTGGTACCTAGACCCTTCTTCCTTATGCTTTTACTGAGAGCTGTGAGGGAACTGGTTGTCATAGTACAACTTCAACCGGCTCCCATTTACCAAACCTTCTTTCCATTCTCCATTAAGGGTCTTCAACTGTGCAACTCCTCCTTCTGTAACATAGGCAATCTCAAATGGCCCTAGCCAATGTGTCCTGAACTTCCCTGGATGCTTCATGAACTTGTTGTCATATAACAATACCAAATCTCCCTGCTTAAATGATTTCCTCCTGATATGTCTGTCATGGTAACCCTTTTCTCTTTCTTTCTGTACATGCTGATGAAATCCTGAAATAAACCTTTCTTCTTCCAGTTCCAGCAACTACGCAAGCCTGTCTTGAACAACGTCGGTGTCATCCATACCTGTAAATGGTGCAATTCTTAAACTAGGAACCAAGTATTCCATAGGTACCACTTCTTCCAAGCCGTATACTAACATAAATGGGGTCTACGTTGTTAAATTCTTGCAAGTAGTTCTATATGCCCATAATACTACTGGTATTCTTAAATCCCAGTAATCTATGTTAACACTGCAAATCTTGGTCAACGCTGTCTCCAAGATCTTATTGAAATCTTCGACTGTACCATTCACCTGTGGGTGGTATGGAGTGCTCTTATGATGATGAACTTCAAATTTCTGAGTCAAGGCTTCAACAGTTTTGTTGATGAAGTGTGTGCCTTGATCACTCACGAGGATCTTCGAGCATCCAAACCTGGTTATAATATCCTCAAAAATGAACTGCGCAGCTATAGCTGCACTATAGTCCTTAACTTCTCTTGATTCCCCCTATCTGGTCAAATACTCTGTCGCAGTGATAATGTATCGAGCTCCTGTGCGCCTTCCCGGTGGGTTAATAGGTCCCACAAAGTCAATGGTCCATTTCTCGAATACTTGTAGTGTTAATTATGGTGCCAAAGGCATCTCATCCCTTCGAGAAGGCTTTCCTACTCTTTGACACACATCACAGGCTCTGTAGTATTCCTTAGCGTCCTTATGTAGAGTATGCCACCAGAGGCCAGCTTTGAGAATCTTTTGCGCTGTTGCTTTCCCTGCATAATATCCTCTTGCGATGCCTTCATGCGCTTCTACAAGAATCAATGGTTTTTTTGCCTCCATAACACATCTCCTCAAGATCTCATCGGGTCCCATCTTGTACAACTGTCCAGCTATGAGTTGAAAGTCGGATGCGTGGACTACCAACTGTTTCTTCTGAATGACTGTATACTTGCGAGGTGCCATTCCTGTGGACAAGAACTAAACTATCTCAACAAAGTGATCATCGACTTTTCTGATGACCAACAACTGTGCATTTGGTAGTGTATCCTCCATACTGGAAGGTTCCTCTCCATGTTCCAACCTATATAATTGATCAGGTTCTTTATTCATTCTTCCTGGCTTGACCACAATTTAAAAATCATACTCCTGGAATAGTAGTATCCATCTGCATATTCTTGCCCCCAACAATGGCTTGTTGACTAAGTACTTTAATGAAGAATGATCAGTGAACATCTTAAAATGTCCTCCCAACAAATAGTGTCTGAATTTCTGTAGCGCATATACCATAGCCAAGCCTTCTCTTTCAGTCATAGTATAGTTCCTTTCAACTGTAGAAAGCTTCTTGCTAGCAAAGGCTATAGGGTGGTCAATGTTTCCTGTACCTGACTATGCTAAAACTACTCCTAATGCAATGTAAGAAGCATCGACATGAACATTGAACTCCTTACTCCAATCTGGAAGAACCAATATGGGCACAATGACCATTTTCTGTTTTAGTGTGTCGAAGCTCTGCTGACATTCTTCTGTCCATTGGAACTTGTTATCTTTCTTTAAGGGCTTCTTCATAGGTGTTGTTATCTGTGCATAACCCTTAATGAACTTCCTGTAGTATCCAGTGTGTCCTAATGTAGTGCACAACTCTCTAACTGAAGTAGGGGGAGGTAGATCAACAATGATGGAAATCTTGGAAGGATCCACCAACAACCCCTGCTTACACACAATGTGCCCGAGTAACACTCCAAAGGGTGAAAAGAAAATGCATTTTTTTAAATTCAGGGCAATCTGACATTGCCTACACTTATCTAACATCAATATCAAACATTCAATATGATTTTTTAGTAGGCTAAAGACAATCCAATCATCAAAGTATGCTTCCAGAAACTTGTGTAAAAAGTCCTTAAATGCTTCGACCACCACCCTGAAAAATATGGCTAGTGCATTATTCAAGACAAAAGGAATCACTGTGTACTGGAATGAATGCCATTATGTTTCAAATGTGGTGTTATGTCGATCTTCCTTAGAAATTATGATCTAGTGATAACCCGAGAATCTGTTTGTGAATGAATAGACCTTCTGTCCTCCTACATTATCTAGAACTTCATCAGTAAAGGGTGTAGGGAATGGGTCATGTAGACATGCATCACTCAACTTCCTTAGATATACCCAAATTATAATTTCTCCTGACTTCTTATCTTGGACCACCATAGGGATAATCCATTCAGATTCTTCAATAGGTTCTATGATTCCCGCTTCCAACATTCTATCCAATTCAATCCTAACTTTCTGCTTGTATTTGAGATTCAATTTGTAAGGTCTCTACTTGATGGGTCTTGCATCTGCTCTCAAGGGGATCTTCATTTCTCCCATGGGTCCTTTAATTCCCTTCATATCTATGAACTTGGTTGGAAACAAGTCTTGATATTCATGTAATAGCTCTGTGATTTTGCTAATAGTAGCATCATCCCAATAGACTCCAATATTTGCTAATTTAGGTGTTCGCTTTGTTCCAATATTAACCTTCTTAATTTTAATGGGTTGTCCAATAAAAGGTATTTCAATCCCTGGTCCTTCTATGTCTCTGTGACCTTCGGTTTCTGCAATGTTTACATCTCTAGGGTCATCATCCTCATCAACATTAATATTGTAGCAATCCTGTAACTGCTGAAGAGGCACAATCCATTCATCTCCTTCTTGCTCAAATGGGAGATTAGGTGCCTCCTCAAAGACCTTCTGTCTCACAATTTGTAAATCCTAATCTACTATAGGGTACTGGCTCTCAAATAAAAAGGTAGCTATAAAGTTATGAGTCATTCCATACCAGTCTGTAGTGATGAGGTGCAGTTCTACTTGAAGATACCAGTTGATCGGCGTGGTATCTAAGGTGTTAATGAACTTATGCACGCACTGTTCTTTAGGAGTGTTGCTCTAGGCCTCCTCACAACTCCGCATGTGGTCCTTAGGACAACTCTTACCTGTATATCGAACTTCGCATCCTTCAACTTGGTTTGAAAAGCGCGCTATCAATAAGGTGCGACATTGTACCCATTCTGCGATGTTCCTCTTGTGTGCTCCCCACCATCTAGCTGGTGTGGCTTTCAAGGCTTCATCCAGTGCTAACATCCTCTGTGGCATTGGTACCATTTTATCAAATTAAGCTAAAAATGTCTCTAAGTGATTCAATCCATCAAATGTTGGAAGATTACTTACTTCGGTGCCAATCCATTGAACTGCTCTGGTCAATCTAGCACATCGCCATGTGGAGACTTCATACATTCCGTTCTTCCAGTTTTCGAATGCCTCTTCTGAATCTGATGAGCATGCGCTTTCACTTTGCCAACTGAGATTTCTATCTTCCGTAGGATTAATGTAATCCTGCCATCTTGCTTTCAGTTTGTAGATGTTCTCTAGCTCATGTGCGTGGTCTTCTTCCCTGATAGGTTCTATGTATATGAGACCTTCATCTGGGTCTAGAGGTGCAGTGAATTTAAGGCTATTACCCTCAAAGGTCATTCTTCTCTTCTTTAGGTTGACAACAGTCGAATTGTTGAAAGCCTAATCAATTCCTAACATCAAAGGATAGGGACAACTATCATCAACAATTTCAATCACTTCGAAATATGCAAATGTCCTTATCCCATCAATGTCTACAAGGACATGCTCTAGTATTCCAAAGGAGCTCCCCGCCTACTAATTAGCCATCCTGAGCCTGATAGGAGAGTAAATTAGTCTAGGTTTTCCCATCAGTGCCCAAGTCTGCTTCATCATAACATTTAATTTGGATCCCAAGTCGAGGACCACATAGTCCACATCATAGTCTCCAATCTGAGCACTAAGGTGTAATTCCTTGTTTGTTCTCCTTTTCCTTGATACTTGATTCACAACTCGATTCAACATAGGGTCTATTCTCCCAATTTCATACTGTCTCACCAGGTGTTGTAATTCTTGTACAACCTTTTCATCTTTAATCAAATTGATAAAGGTATATAAGAAGTCTATGAGCTTGCTTACCTCTTTTCCTTGTCTAGCAGACTGATCAAATGCTGGTGGCATTTCACATTCCCTTACTTTTGGTTGTGCCTTAGATGAAGAATCTTGTTCTCCCACAATTTCTTTCCTTGCTTCTTCAAAAGTATGCCTCTCTCTCCTTGGATCAAACAACTATGCCTTCTCTATAGCTCTTCTGATCCATGATCCCTCTGTAGTCTTTCCTTGAGTTGCTCTATCTTCTCCTGTAGCAGCGCCTCTTCTAGTAATAACAATGACTCAGGGGTCCTCACCGTGAGGTTCTACTGATATTAAATGTACTTGCTGGTTTCCTCCTCGTCTCTCCTAGAGTTTGGCTAACAATATTGGACAATATTCAATGACATGATCAAATGAGTTACAATATTTGCAAGTGGTACAAGGGTTCTAACAATCCCTTACCAAATGTTCTGGTTGTGCAAAATTATAACAAATAATCTGACCTCTGCCTCGACCCATACCTCCTCCTCGTCCTCTTCCTCTGAATCCACCTCGAGGATTGAAGTTTCCTCTTCCTGGGGAGTTGAACTGCTCATTGTTTCCTTCTTGTTGTGTTTCTCCTTGAATCCTATATGTATCCCTTGATATTTCATGCATGAGATCATAAGCCCTACAATCCTTCTCATCATGCCCCACATATTTACAGAAGGTGCATTAAAGATTGGTAGGTGTCTGGACATATTTTTGCATATAGTAACATTCACCAGGGTGATTTCTAGTTCTACATACCTCACACCAAGGTACAATAGCTTGCTTCAAAGGACTAGGTGCTCCAGAGACCAGGTATTCGTGAAATAGGGGACAATGTTCTTTGTCATAACCCTCTGATTTGCATCTGATACACCAAATATCTTCTCTTTTCTCTTTTCCTTTGTCTTTTTTCATATCTTCGACCTGTAAAGATGAACTAGTTAACTGATTCAAGATTTGGCTCATACCTGGGCTGGATTCTCCTATAGGGGCTGCTTCTAGTTTCATGGTGATCTCCAATGCTTCATCCTGCAAAGCGACTTTTTGTTGCATCAGAGGAACTCTGATATGTGGCAAGAGAGAAACGATGAACCATTCTTTATTCTGTTCGTCTGGAATCTGAAAACTTAAACGACCTGTCAGAGTCCTAAATCTCTGATCAAACTCCCAAACAGGTTCAGTTACCTTCTGCTTGATTTATTTCAGCTCTGTAATGCACTGCGACTTTGACTTAGGTTTCTTGAATTCTTCACTCAACGTAGTCTTAATGTCACTCAACGATTTAGGTTGTCCAGGTCCTGGAGCAAAATTCATATACCAGTTCAGAGTGCGATCCCTCAAGGTAGTACTAAAATGAGTTCTCTTAACAACTTCGTCAGTGACTTGCTTGATGCTCCATACAGATTCACATAAGAACCAATGCTGATCAAGATCTTAAGGTCCATCTCCTCTGAAAATGGGTAACCTCATCTCATTTTCCATAGATCTGCCTTGGTTTCTCGACTGAGTATGTACCAAACTTCTTGTAACAGTACTCTGATGGCTCTGACTACTTTGGTTACTTAATGCTTCTAAAACAATAGGAGGAGTAATAGTACTTACTTCATCTGTAGGCATAGTGCCTGAAGTTTCTGGCTCTCCTTGGCGAAGTTCCCTGGTCTGTACTTCCTCTGTTCTTGAAGACTCTGAGTACTCTTTGTCTGTTAGATCTGCTTCTTCTCCATTGTAGAATCCCTCGTCTCTGTAGTTTTTCTTAAATAGGTTCGCAAGAGGAACCTCTCAGAATGGTCTCCCACTGCGCATGTGTCCAGACTTTGTGTCACTATCGTTGTCTGAATTCTTGAACATTAGCTTCATTGTATCTTCAGGATATTCTTTTCATGCAATAACATCTTAATCCTTAGTTTTAAAAAGTGCAGGAACTTTCCTCTAGGTCCCTTAAAGAAATACCTCTCCACTTGACTATACGATTCGACTCTGTCAATATAAAACTCAGTAATGTACCCTCGAATAGTGCTATCAAACCAAAGATCCACTACTCTAGACACAACATTATCAATTCTATTGACCTTCTTGATCAACGTCGTTGTTCAAATCACAGGTGGTCTAGATCTGATCTGAAACTGGGTATATGCTAATCTGGCTAACCACTCATATAACTCTTTATGAATTCCTCCAAAGAAACTCTTGTGTATGTCGGTGAAGATGTACCTTCCCAACCAATCTTCTGTACTAATGCTAGGGTTCTTGTTTTGGGCTTCGACGAAGTCCTTCTCTTGTTCTTCTATCCACTTCTGAATTTCTGTCTTCGATGGGAACCACCTTGACATTCCCTCAAAGAGATCCTAGTCATGACAACGAAAAAATTTGTTGGGACAGAGGTAGACCCAAGGTTCAAATCTAACAACTCACCAACACGCCCTAACTACTGGCCCTTTCAGAAACATCTACAAAGCAGATGCAGTCTCACCCGAAGTAGCAATAGGGGGTTGCAAGACACAAGTGTCTACAACCAGAGGAAATGCAAAGTGGATCCATGACAATAACACACAACAATCTAGTTATTCTTTACCACTCTTAATCTTACTTTGCAAGTTATATCTCTGATCTAACACAACAATGCAATAACAATATGACAGATGGAAAATAACACAACATCAATCACAAAGAGAAACAAGATATACATGGTTCACCCTCTCCTTAGGGCTACGCCCACATAATTGTGTCTCTTGATATATTATATGAAAACATACAGTTCTATCTACACACTTAGCTGCATATCCCCCTCTTCTTCTCTCCTTATCTCCCCTCCCTGCACACCCAGTTGCAGGGTTGACCTTCACACCCAGCTGAAGATCTTACAATATCGACTCAATATTCTTCTCACTAACAAAAACCAACAATGAACAACATACTACTAGGACCAACTTAGGACGAACACTCCCAGGTCTTCTAGACCTTTATTTATACATTACATGGCAAAGTATAGGTGTCAAAACCCTAGGTGCCAAAACCCTAGATCCACTTGACCCGTGCTTTAAGGGCTTCGCTAGCTTGTCTTTCCTTCTTTTCCATGAGGTGCTCCAAAGCACTCATTGATGTATTTTTCCACTTGCTGAGTTGTTCACGATCCTTCTTCTTCAATCCTTTATCTTCCTTGATGTTCTCTTCCAACGACTAGATTTTCCTTCGCTTCGCTCCTTTTCTGCTTCTTTAACCACTTTGACCCTTCCTCAATTTATGTTCCTTCCACACAGTTCGTACTTCGCTTTACTTCCTTAATCTATACTTCCTTACCTAACCAAGGGCCAACAATAAGGAAGAGAGCCCTGGAATTGGCTCCAAAGTTGGGCCCTTAGTTTGTAGAGGTGGAAGAAGAAAGTTCTCAAGAAAAAGCTGAAAGTAGAACAAAGACAAAGGATAAAGGAAAGAAACAAGCCTTCCCAGAAACCACAGAAGAACTAAGGACTTGAATCGAGGGAGAGTCAATGATTGTGGTCGAAGCCCGTTGGGCCCTTCGTTTTTGATTAATAGAACCTACGCAAACAATACTACAGTCCTAATTTTGGCTAGAAAGTTATGCAAGTCACAAGAAATCTAGACAGATGAATGGAGAAAGAAACATAAATTGGTTAGAGGGACAACACAACACCATCCCAAAGAAAGAGGTTACAACAAGAACAAGAAAGAAAGAATTTGAAATCCAACTAGATTATATATACGAGATGTATATGATTGTAAAGGGTTCACGAGATTATCATTCACTTCCATTTAGGTTATGTTATTGTAGTTAATGTCCATCTTGGGAAAAGGGTAGATAGAGTTCTGAGAATGAGCTTGGAGCCAGAAAATACTATAACCGAGTAATGACTTATTGTAATATCGAGAAAGCAAGGGGCCAATGATAACATTATTTATCAGTAGTTCAGAGTTGTTGTTAGCTTTGGAATGACCAAGCAATGTATGTATCTGTTGAATTGGATATGAGAAACCCTTTTGATAAAAATATATGGAAGGACCCCAAATTTTGAAAATATTCTGAGTAATTCTCTATTTATAACTATGAATTGTGATTCTACTTTACTTCTTCATGCCTAATAAGATCAATATGTTATAGCTTGTTTGAAAATGTTGTCGCAACTCTTTTGTCTTTACTATTAGTTATGAATAAGTTCATATCTGCTACTTGTTAGTTCATCTTGCACAAGATTAGGTTGAATCTTGATGATTCTTGAGATCTACCTAAGTATTCTCCTTACCCTTCCCTATCTTCTTGTCTTGGTTGCACTTAGGGTGAGACTTATTCTCTACAGAGAAGATGAAAATACAAATGCTCTAGACTAATCAATACCCTTTTGTTGGTAACCTAAGAAGGACCCTGGTCTGATCAATTCCACGCCAACACTTCTTGTCCCAAGGTGTTGATAGTATCACCACAATATAATTCTTTCCTTTTACTTAATTTTGTCTGGTTTCAGGTCTACGCATGGGTTGTAAGACCCAAGGTTCAGTTCAATTGTGACCACCAAACCCTCAAGACACCAACCCTTTTGGAATCACTTTCTTGCGCAGATGAAGTCTCACCCGAGGTATCTATTGGGACTGCAAGAACCAGTCTTTTGCAACAGTAAGGAAAAGGGAGAAATATGTGTGAATCATTGTTCTTTATTTTAGCTTATGGAGGTTCTTGATGATTTCATAGATTATCGAAGTCATTCATGAATATTTCATCATAGTCAATCTATAACTAAATCTAGTTGCGAAGTAAAGCATCATTCATAAACACACATGTAAAAGTAAAGAACACAAGACACAAAACACAAAACACAATATCCTCTCTAAACCCTTTCTTTATTCATCTTCTATCTTACTAACTTTATATTACATTCATTATCTTTTCATCCATTGATTCTCTTCTACCCACACTAATCTCCCAATCCTGTTACATATTTATACCCAAAATCTAGGGATTAAACCCCTAATATCCCAAAATATCCTATTACAATGCATGGCATGGACAACTTCAGTTAACTGGCCGTTTTCTTTCTTCCACTTGTCGTTCTTTATACAACTTCTCTGTTTCTTTTCTATTTCTGTAAAAGCGCGTTGTGATGATTCATGATTTCTCCTCTTGCTCGCTTGATTTATTCTTCTATCCGTGTATTGTCTTCATTCTACACGCTTTCCTTCCTTATGTGCCCTTTCTACCTTCTACGCGCTTTCCTAATTGCACTCTTTCCTCCTTCTGCGCGGTTTCTTCATTTTGTGCTCTTTCTTCATACTTAGGTTTTTCTCCAAAATTGCATCCAAAAATACCTATCCAATAGGCCCCCAACACTCACCTATGGCTCATCCAGAACCACTAAGTCATGTTGCATGTTCTTCCACTCTACAATGAATTGTTGCGCAATAATCTTATCTGCTTCTACCTCCATAACTACTTTAGTTACCTTTTTTATTGCTGCTTGGGTCGTCTGTGCCATGCCCCTGAATGCTAGCTGGGCTTATTCCTTCAATTCCTTATGATTCTTCACAATATTCCTTAGAGGACCATCATTTTCCCTCTTGAAGGCCTCTTCCCACATGACGACGGCCTAAGTCCGAATGACGACATTAGGAGTCATGTTTCTTAGGGAAACAACATGGCTTCTTGATGGAAAAATAATGGTTAAGCCTCCTCTTCCTGTAATCTTTTTCTCTGTCAATAATCTTCCGAGGTTGCTTGAGGTTGACACCATCCTCATTTTTGCCTACGCCCCTTGGAAAATTCTCCAGGTTCAGTTTGGGCGTTGTATACAAGGCAAATTTCTAGGCAACCTCTCATTCAATGGGATCCTAATCCATTTCCTTCTCTTTTACTATCATGAAGCATTCATAACCCTCGAACATGATACTGACTCTGTTCCAATATGTGTGCAACTTTACATTGGAAACGATGCAAGTCCCTGCATCCGATATGCACTCAATGCATGAGTAATGGTCCCTAGCCAGCTCCAGAACTGGTTGTTCATCGATAACATCCTGGTCCACAAATGTTAGGTTAGTCATCTTTCCCAACATATCTCCTTCCCTACTCAGCCTTGGGGCGGATGGTGGTATTGTTGGTGGATATTTCCCCATTCATCAAGAGTGACCGCTTCCTTAACTGTCACCATGTGTGTTCTCTGTTTAGCTGAAGCTTGGCTCCATTCTCGTTGGGTCTCTCTTATTTTCTCATAGTAGTATGGAAGAGTGAGTTACACTTAATGATCTTCTTATGATTTTTTTCTTTCATGATGACCATACTCATCCCATCCTATTTTAACTAATGCATCCCATCCACCATCATAGTTGATGAATTGTTCCATAATTTCATCTTAATTACAAAATCCTTCGGGTGATTTCTCCCTCGTACCACCGATCTGCCATGATTTCTGACAGTTTTTTCTGAGTTAATTCTTATACGACACTTTTATGACCCGTCACGTCGACGATATAACTGTCATTTCCGTTCCTACATGTGTTTAACGATATTTTTGTTGCCCATCTGCGCAATGGTGTGTTTCTCGTCGCAGTTGGGCCCATTTGTATCTTATCGCTGAACTTGGTGCATTGTTATCTTTGCATGGGATGATTAGCTCAGTCGTGCAAGTTCAGATACCTTGAGATTTCAAACACTCTTTTTCTTTCTCCTATCACTACCTTTTTATTGCTTTTCTTCCCTTTTTCTAATTTTTATTGGTTTTTTTTTCTTGTTTTTTGACTATGGTACACTTACTATAATATAGGGGTTCTGACGCAACCTATATTACTGTGCAGACACTCGACTATCTCTATAGATTTTCAGCTGACTTTCATTCACCATTCCTTCCAGGCTTATTTCATCCAAGTTTTCCAACCGCGCAACACTTGTCTCGGTTATCTACTGGATCACATAAGGACCTAACCAGTGCATGCGAAACTTCCCTAGGTGTTGCAGATACTTGCTGTCATAGAGTAGTACCAAATTGTTGACTTGAAATTTCTTGGATTTAATATGTCGATCGTGCCAGGCCTTCTCTCTGGATTTCTGAACCTGCTGATGGAATACTTCCAAAAATCAATACTCCTCCAGATGAACTAACTGTGCCAATTTCTCCACTATTGTGCTAGTATCCGAGAGCTCAATGATGGCCGCAATGCGAAGGATAGGAAGAATCAAATCCATTGGCATCACTGCTTCCTGTCCATAGACCAAATGAAAATAATTCTACCCTGCCATCTTCTTACTTATAGTTCTATAATCCCACAATACGACAAGGATGCATAAGTCCCAATCGTCTCTCCCTAAATTGCATATTTTAGTCAAAGAATTCTCCAAAATCTTATTAAAAGCTTCCACTGTGCCATTATCTTACGGGTGATATGGTGATATGGTGTACCTTGATCACTAAGTAATATGCATGAACATCCAAACTTGGTGACTACATTCTCGAATAGAAACCACGTAACAGTCTCTGTAGTGTAATCGGTGACTGGTGTTGTTTCCACCCACCTGGTCAAGTACTCTGTCGCAGTGGTGATGTGCCTCACCCCTGATCTCCTTGCATGTGGGTTGATCGGTCCTACAAAGTCAATGGCCCACTTATTGAATGCTTGCAACATAACTTGTGGATTTAATGACATTTCATCTCTCCTAAATAGTTTTCCCATTCTTTGACATACATCACAGGATTGACAATACTCCTTGGCATCTTTGTGTAGTATAGGCCACCATAGCCCTATGCATAAAATCTAATGTGTCGTCACTTTGCCTGCGTAATGTCCTCTGACAATTCCATCATGTGATTATTCTAGTACGATTGACCTTTCATGTTCTAGTACACAACGCCTTAATATTCGATCTACCCCTAACTTATACAAGTTCCCTGCAATCAATTGATAATCTATTGCTTTCACTACCAATTATTTCTTCTACGCAACGATCATTTTAGAGGGGACCACAACTGTATTGAGAAACTCCACAATGTCTGCAAAGTAATCTTCCACCATCCTTACTACAAATAATTCCGCATCTGGAAAGTTATCATCTAAATTACCTGCATCCTCCCCTATCAATATATGTGAGAGATGTTCAGATCTAGCATTCAACTTCCCTGGTTTTACTATGACCTCAAATTCATATTCCTAAAATAATAAAATCCATTTGCACATTCTTCCTCCTAAGAAAGGCTTATTGACTAAGTACTTTAATGCAAAATGGTCTGTATACATCTTGAAGTGAGACCCTAGTAAGTAATGTCTGAAATTATGGAGCGCATACACTATGGACAATCCTTCTCGTTCTATAGTGGTATAATTTTTTTCCAGATATAGACAACTTCCTACTTGCAAACACAATCAGATGATCGATGTCTCCTTCTCCTGGTTGTGATAGTACCATGCCCAATGCTATGGAGGATGCATCTACATGTACATTGGACACCTTGTTCCAGTCTGGAAATATTAAAATGGGTGCGGTGACTAATATCTGTTACAATGTGTCCGACCCCTTCTAACAGTCCTCATTCCATTGGAACTTGGCTTCCTTATTCAACAACTTTTCCATGGGTGCTGTAATCTACACATATCCTTTGATAAACTTCCTGTAATACCCTGTATGACCCAACTTTTCCCTTAGTTGTCTGACTGATGTCGTAGGCTCCAACTCCAGAATTACTGCAATCTTTTTCGGGTCAACCAAGAGTCCTTGTTTGCATATGACATGTCCTAGTAGAATTTCAAATGGTGCGAAAAAGATAAATTTCTTCAAGTTCAGCCAAATCTAAAACTGTTTGCATCGATCTAACATGAGGCAAAGAAATTCTATATGATTATGCAGTGGACTAAACACCATCCAATCATCTAAGTAAACTTCCAAAAATTTATGGATGAATTCCTTGAATGTTGCCACTACTACTCTAGAAAACACCGCAGGGACATTCTTGATCCAGATTATTTTCGGCACGAAATGAGATCGAAGATATAATAAAGAAATGCACAGAGATATCACATATATTCAATAATATAATAGAAATGTATTAGACGTGCAATCATAAACAAAGATATACTGTAATACACGATTTCTATTAATGAAAGAAATGTACAGAGACTGTAAAAATACAGAGTGAAAGACTCGCGAGAATGGTGGCAGCTTATATCTGAGAAGAGATGTGACGACTACTCGCATTTGCAAGAAGGTGATTACAATGAGGCTCTGAAGGCATTTTTACAATAAACAAAAATTTCAAAAATCGTAGACATCCAAAAACCTAACCCTAGGAGATGAAGCGCCAAAAGTCAGGTGGGCCCCATTTGGGTAAGTTAGTACATCAACTTTCCGGGGTCGTAACTTTTGCATACGATCTC